>JZLH01S0573831.1:25827-46034 GCA_001188425.1 Eucidaris tribuloides
GCTATTTAAACTCGCCCCGAGTTTTAATTGTTTATTCACGCATAACTTACCATTGACAGTGTAACTTTCCAAACTTTTTTATTCTAGGGTGTTTATTTGTCCATATGAACACTACTATGTAGTTCATATATCAAAATTTGACAATTTTTTAAATTGAAGCTCCACAATGTTAGCCTATCACTTTAAAGGCATCATTTAACAATGCTTCCAGTTTTGACCACCCAAAAAAAAATAAAAAATCTGAGCTACATGATCCTTTATGCTAATAATGTCTCTGATAAGCTTTAAAACTACACCTCTGAAAAAAAATTGCGTTCAAAACAAGATGTTTTTAAAAAGTTAAATTCAATGAGCAACCATTCCAGTTTGTGTCAGAGTGTTTTTCCCCCATAGATTGCTGTGTTATAGACTTTCTCCACCAAAGTATTAAGTCATATGCTGATATTCAGCTGTGATTTTGTTAGTGACAGCATAACTGTTTAAATGTTTGTGTTCTACACTGTTTATTGTCCATTTATCATGTATGCCAGACATCAAAGTTTGATAATTTTTTAAATGGTGCGTCCACAATCTTAAATAGCGTCTTAAAATAAGCCTATTCAGTAGTTAGCAAGGTTGGCAAAATCATTGAACTGAATTAAACCAATTTTTTTTTAAAAAACACAGAAATTATTAATTCACTCAGTACCATCACCTCCAATGGACCCACATGCAAGAAAATATATCATTATCTAAAAGCAGGGCCGGTGCCATGGTAAAGGTGGGTGAGGGTGGCGAACATGTCAAAAACCCCTCAATTCCCCATGATTTTCTGCATTCTAAAAAATTCATGGGGGCAGTCCAACCCCCCTCCCCCCCCCCCCCACCAACCTCCAACCAACTGCCTGATGCAACCTGTTAAAAAGTATGTTTTACATAATAATAATAATAATAATAATAATAAAAAACCATGCTTATAAAGCGCATAACACATTGCTGGGCATGTCTCTAAGCGCTATAAGAGAATAGAAGAAAGGGATGAGAGAGGTACTGTATACGGTTCAAGATATATCAGGCGATTTTAAACAGGTATGTTTTCAAAGCAGTCTTAAAATGATTTATTGTATTAATATCCCTAAAAGAATCTGGGAGGTTGTTCCATAAAATTGGAGCAGCATGAGCAGAGCTACGTTCACCATATGTTTTGGTTAGAACTGTCGGAATAATGAATAAATTTTTCTTGCTAGATCAGAGATTTCTTTCTGGTTTGTACACAGTGAGAAGTTCACTCAGGTATGACGGAGCCAGATCGTGAAAGCATTCATAAGCTAGTAACAATATCTTAACATAATTCGAGAGCGGACAGGTAACCAGTGCAAGTTTTGCAAAACAGGTGATATGGATTCATGTTTTTTTGTGCGAGACACTAGTCGAGCTGCTGAGTTCTGAATAACTTGCAATCTTTGAACATGACAAGCTGGTAACCCAATAAGAAGACTATTGCAGAAATCTATATGGCACATCACAAAAGCATGGACTAAACGTTCCGTTGTGCGGATGTCAATGAATGAACGGATCTTCCCTATTTTATGGAGTGCAAAAGATGCAGAACAACATTTTTGAATGACAAATTTTTCAAGAGTAAGCTTGAAAAATTAAAGAATTAAAAATTAAAAACGTAATTAGTAAATGTAATTAGTACTGTTAGACATACGGGGGGATCGTTAAAAGGCAGTAGTTTTTAATTACTATATTGATGGTAATTCTGATCTTAACCTGTTGGCTATGGGAACCGCTGTGCCATATGTTATCCCTATGGGAAAACAATTAAAGTATTGGACATATATACCAATGTTGTCCCTGATTTCTTTCTGCCGTGGAAAAGGGACCAAAATTTCCCCACACTGTAAAATATATTCCATATTGAAGTTGTTACAGACAAGGTTGAATTAGTAGCACAGCAAACTCACTCCGGGTACCTCCGCTGGTTCTTCCAGAGCGGCGACTCGTCCACGTTGAACCAGGGAAACATCTTGACCATGATCTTGACGTAGATGGCCCGCGCCATGCGGTTGCACCGCTTCAGGCCCGGCGTCTGATCCGTCTCCTGGTCAATGGCTGATTGGAAGATGGCCAGGCAGTCCTTGCAGAAATTATCCTGTTGATATACGGAAGGGAAAAGAATGTCACAATTACTCTGATATTAAAGGGCAGTGACATGATTGGGAGAAATAAGCAATGCCTCTGGAATCAAACTGGTTGAAAGATATATCAATGATACACAAGCTGGAGTACATCTCCTGGCTGGAAGGATTTATCTTGAATTTGTTTACTTGTGTCAAATCTAGCATGAACATACTAGCATTTTGTTTCTCTCAAGCCCCAATAAAAATAGATCCCACAGACTGCTACACAACACATTTGTCTGTCATAAGGCATACTAATGAAAGTTAGTTTACGAGTCAACTTTTGACTACCAAATTTTCACAGTTAGAAATCCTTGCACAGTTGACTTGATTCTAGAATAGTTTCAGCCCAAGTTCAGGACTACCCCCAATCATGTCATTTACATTTAAAGGTAAAAGGTAGTTTGGTGGAAAATCTCAAAGTTACCTGCCACTGTTGGTAGTAAATCTTTAATGTTACAGGAAACATGTGGGTGTTCTAATTTTGGTGGAAATTACATTGAATTTGATTAACAGTAATTCAAACTTATGAACATATTCTTCTCTGGTCGCTGTGTTCACTTCTGATTGATTCAAAATTGGACCATATAACAATTTCTGAGTCAGTAAGTTGACAGCATAACGGTTTGTGTACAGATTTTGTTTTAAAATGGAGTGTTGTACTGTTCTCAGTTGAGCAGTTCTGTTCCAAAAGGTCCCTTTCGGAATTCAAAGTATACTTACCACTGACTTGTAGTGTCCAGCAATCATCTTAGCCTTCACCATTTGCAAGTTGTTTGGCCTGTCATCCCGCTCCTTCTCCTTCTGTTCTGGTGCCTCTGTCTTCAGATCCATCGAACCAACCTTTTTTTCTCCTGTCACCTCTTTCCCACTTTCTGCAGGTCCTTCCAGTGACATCACCACATTAACAGTTTCCCTGCCTTCCTCCACAGTTATCACTTTGTAACCTGATGCAGAACTCATCGGAGCATCTTCACACTCCTTGCTGTCATTTGTGTCCAGGCCTGTGGTATCCACTTTGTCTGAACCCTGCACTAACAAAGACGTCTTTCCTGCCTCATCAACAATTTGATCACTGCGAGATTCTACTGATTTATGACACTCAGGATCTTTCACTTGTGGGGCATCAGACTCAGAGGTAGGTTCTTTGGTGCAAGACAATTCAGCATTTATCTGTGCTCCCATGTCATCGTCCTCAGATTTCATTTCGACATCAGTTGAAGTCCTTTCGTCAAGGCTACCCAAAGCCATATCGGGTTTGTTTCTTTGTTCAGGTCTAGTCCTATTCTCCACAGAGGAATCACACACTCTGTCACTCTCGATGTCCATACTTTCGACGGAATCATCACCTGCATGGTTCGCGAGACGGATTTCAACTTCATCTGCAACAGAATCACTCTCAGTAGATTCATCATGCTCTGTGGAACTATCTGTTCCCTCGTCCGTTGATACATCCATGGGCTCGCAGTCTAACCGAACGGGGTCCTGTTTCCCCCACACGCTCAAACTTTCTGAAGCAGGTGCTTTTACAGTGAATGAATTGCCAGGTAAGGAATCATTGCGTGGTGATCCATCTTTACTTACAGAAGATGGAGGCATTGAGGTAGAGGATGCAGCCTTAGTCCTATCATCAGCATGATGCAAGGCTACCTCTTGACTGCCCCTCTGCTCCTCCACCAGTGGCTGGGTAACAACACCCTGACTTTCAACTCCAGCTTTACCCTCAACCCCAGAAGCGATTCCTATGCTGCTTTCCATGTTCTCTCCATGTTGAGGATCTGTAGATTGCACACAACTTTTTACCTTATCACTATCAATTTTATTATCAGACGTCCTTAAAACACTATCCTCAGATCCTGTCCTTTCCACACTTTCACTTCCACCAGAGGTCTCTGTCCTGATTTCAACCTCATCCACCTTGCTTTTATCATCCTCCAATCTTTCCTCAATGGCACTATCAACACTTTGATCAGCAGCTTCTTTCATGTCACTTTCACATGTCCTTTCCACCGGCATTTTTTCCTCCGTCACTTCACCTCCTACTCGACTCTCCTCAATTTTCTCATCCTTGTTCTCCTGTGATGTCCCATCCTCGACATTCGGTGGAAGCGCATCTTCACCTTTGCTTCCATCGCCTCCCTTTGCTCGTCTCCTCCTCAGGACCCTCCTGGGATACCTGCCACTCCTCCCCCTCCTGAAGGAGTACACCTCCTCAGCATCCTCCTGCGTGGATGAGGACATGGCTCCTCCATCTGCACTGCTGTCATGGTAACGGCTACTATCAGGTGTTGGTGTTTCACGCTCAAGTGAGGAGGCATCACTAGGGGCAGGTGAGGTAGCGTTATCCCTGGCATCTTGGGAGGTAAGTGGGGAGGACCGGTTTGATGTTCCTTGCTGGCTATTCTTCATGTACTTGAACTATGAGGAAGATATTACGAATATTGAAAATTTCGAATTGCCAACGAGTAAAAAAAACCAGATCCATGCAGCTTGTTTCTTATTGAAGTTTGAATGACATAAAAAGTAGGGAAAATATCTAGACTGGGCGTGATTACGAAATTACAATTAAGACGGAATGAGAAAATCAGATCACAATAACAGCTATGGGTACCCTCTCAACCATAGTCTCAAATTTCGTAATTTTTTCAATTTTTTACAATTTCTATTTCAACAAATTACATAAAATGCACAATGAACATCCTCATAGTTTACCTACATCTACAAAAATTTATGCTGCCACCATTTATATTTATTCCAAATTAGATTTTTATCACCTTTAATATATAAGAAAACAGAAATGAAAAGTGAGAAAAAGAAACAAATTGCATATTCTCTGGACTTATAGTAGAATTCTTAATGAGGTCAAAGATGCTATGTTTCATGGATATGTTCCATCTTTCCAACCAAGTCTAACTCACCCTTTTGTGTGGCCATATCAAGTGACCAGCACTCTTGCAGCCATACAGGGCATTGAGGACGTTCTGGAAGCCTGCCTGGAGCTCCTCACTGACCTCTTGTTGCCAACGGGAGGGGCGGTGGGGCTCACAGTAGGGGCACAGGTAGGGGACGGTGTCAGGTAGCTCGGTTAAGATGTGGTATTGATCATCTGGAGAAATGCAAATACTTGTTCTTTAAATTCAGAACACTTTTTTTTCATGTGTACTTTTTAGAACAAAGCTTCTTTTTTGAAAGTTTGTTTTTATAGAATAATCTACCAAACATGCTTACAAATTTTATCCATTGAGTAGATATTCATCTCAACACTACTTTAATTTTCCTGCAATGTTTCATGCTACATTGTATGTCTTTTTTAATGGATTTATGTTTAGTATGTTCATAAGGGATTAATATTCTGTAAAGCTTTTAGATCTTTTTGTTGATCCCTCATTCTCAAAAACAAAGGTTGGTTTGTCCAACTGTTCTATTGTTCTGTGTAAATATCTAGGTAATTTAATGTTTTTAATCTGCCCGACATAGTGAAATTTGTTATATGGAAGCCCATTAAATATCAGTATCATGTTCATTTCTTTGGCATAAGCCTCAATTATTTTTAATGCGACTCTCACCGGACAGATTTTCAATACTCAAATTTGTTATTAGTTAGCATTTTCAAATCCTCACAGATTTTCTTTTTCATAATTAATCTTAGCTTTTACTTGAAAATCAAATTTTTTCATACTAATGATCATCAAGTATAATATTTGTTTCACAAAAGTGAAAATATTTGTTAGTGTGACTCTCACCTGACAGATTTTCACATTTGGCATGTACCCAGCTATTACACTTGGCACACTGCATCATCTTGGACTCGTAGTCATCATCCTCATAGCACTTCTTGCACACTGGGCAGTAGTTTCCTGCAAGGAAAAAGAAGGGATATGATCCTAGTATGACATACATCAGAGCTATTCCATCATCACGCATGTTACAGTTTCTAAATCAAGAAATTAACATTTTCACTGCGAGAGAAATCACAATGCCCCAACTGAGATTTGAACCCAGGACTTTGGATAGCAAGACCAATGCTCCACCATCTGAGCTTTTGTTGCTCCTGTCGAGACAGAGTGTCAATCTCACACTTAGCCCCTCTGTCTCCATCAGTATACAGTTTTAGTTACTTTTCAAATCATTCAGTACACCCTCATGAAATAATTTCAAAAACAGATCAAATGAATGCATCTCTAATGACACCACACTAAACAGTTTTAACCCTTGTGCCCCCCCCCCAGATCTCGGCCGCAGATCGCACGATTTGCATGCGCATTAGGCCTGTTATCGTTAAGAAATTCTTTGACGATATATCGGTAAGAAAATCCTTACCGATATCGATAATTATCAATAATCATTGCCGAAAACTAGGCTGAATTAACTAACCGTCAAAATAGTACACCTATTGTAGGTCTGTGTATTTAATAGAATGCTTCTTAACACTGTCTTCATTACCTGAAAATATTGGGCCGATACTCTTCTCAGCAGCGTCGGAAATACCCGGGGGCGACGGGCAAATTCCGCCCTCGGCTGAGTCCAAATCGCCCCTTAAAATCCTCAAAATACAGTTCTTTGGGGCGACCATTTTCCCGCTATATACGGAACTAAATAGTAGCGGGATTCATGTCTGACGGGTAAAATACGAACCCCCGACCATCGTTTTGACCATTATATGGAACTAAATACTAGCGGGATTCATGTCTGACGGGTAAGAAACGAACCCCCGACCATCGTTTTGACCATTATACGGAACTAAATAACAGCGGGATTCATGTCTGACAGGTAACAAACGAACTCCCGACTTTTATTTTTGACGAAATACAGAGCTAAATATTGGCGATTTTCCAATGATATGTTTGATAAAAACGGGTGTGAACATTCGTAAAATTTCCGTAGAAAAATATAAGGGCGACTCTGAAGAAAATGGTCGCCCCAAAGAACTGTATTTTGAGGATTTTAAGGGGCGATTTGGACTCCGCCGAGGGCGGAATCGCCCGTCGCCCCCGGGTATTTCCGACGCTGAATTACTCTCCATTCTCATGATGGGAATCAGTCTTTTATATGAAACAAGATTCATAAACGTACACTTAGATGACTGTCGCCTAATATCGTTAACACGGATTTTCTATCGATATATCGCTAAGACGCAAAATCAGCTGGTTATCGATAGTACTATCGATAGAGAGCATATCGATAACAGGCTTAATGCGCATAGAACTGGATGTAATCTACAAGACTCTATATTTCTTTAATAATTATGCAAATTTATGAATAGAATAATATTTTTGCATATAACTCACTTAAAATAGCTTGTAGAATGCTAAGTTTTGGTGAAAATATTCTTTCTGACATTTCTGACAATTACCTACAAAAAAAATTGCCGAATCAGAATTAATTTCTTATGTATTTTATTGTTTTGTGAATTTCTTGTGTATTTCTTTGTTTTTTGTTTTTTCGATTAACTCTGTCAGGGACTTTTCTGCGATCATTAACAGCATAAAATTAATCTATTTCAACCAGTTAAAGTAAAAATAATCATACATTTATGATTTTTGGCTGAAAACACAATTTGCATTGATTTTGTACACAAAATCACGTTTTTGAGCAATATTGGAGTTGCATGCATGGACGAAAAGTCATGCAGCTTCGTAACGGTATGTCCAATTTTTGCAATGGTCTCAAATGATGCGCAAGACAAGCCAGTGAACGGCGCAGTGAAAAAATTTTGCGCTGCAGAATAATCAAGGGGGGGGGCCATTATGCCCCTGCCCCGGGGATATTAGGGTTAATGATACATGTATAAGGAAAATGAACGCTTGCCCATTTGACTTTAGTGTTGTATTAACCATTTTGTAGAGTGTCATTCACATTATAGACATAAAATTTTGTACAGTTATTCACATTACAGACATGGAATTTGTCAACTATTTCACTTGTGTAAAATAAGCCACACCAGCAAGTTTGAAGTTCAACCCTCTGAAAAGCAGCGGTTTATACATATACCAGAAAATAAAATGGTTTAATCAATCTGCCCATTAACCATCTTATCTAATTAATTGCGTTTTTGGTAGTTTGATATCTACTCACACGTGTATTCATAGATGACTGTTGGTTATTGTAGGTTACACAGATTCACCAATGATACATTGCTAAGAGGCAAAATCAGCCTATTATCGATAAGACAGGGGGATTGTTGATTCAGCACTACAGAGTATTTATCATTTTTGAAACACAAAGTTTTGATGATCACAGCAACTATCTGTGATAAATAACAATGGTACCATGTATATAGACAAATAATAAAACCTTTTTCAAACAGCTTGCCGCACTCCTGACAGTGTGAGAAGTCGTGCATCCACTGTGATTTGGAGTCTGGACCAGGCGTGGTGGCGCCACAACTTTTACACCTCACGCAACGGGAACACACCTGTGAAACAGCAAACGAACAAAATTTGTCAATTACTTTATACGCTGTATATTTTGCAATGCTTTTTATTTTTGAATGCATACCTGTCCATAAAAATGAAAATATGTGAATTATGCTTTCAGCTGCATAATTTTGGAAATTAGTTTCCTTTTCGTCCATGTATTCAGCCACTCACACATTCAGCCACTGTGAAATATGTATCACCAAAATATATGGCATTTAGAGTTCCACTTTTCTTGTGTCCAGCATGACAAATAAATTTCCTTGACAGTCAACTTTCCACTTACAAAATTTAGTCAGAAATGTGCTGTGTCTACAGGACACAAATGCTCCTGCTTAACACGATCAGTAAGCATTTTGAATTGTTTGGTCTGAACTCATCCCGTATTTTAATGTCACCTACCTACACACCAAAAATTATTAAAATATATCAAATTTTTTAAGTGATCGCACGGAAACAAATTTGGGACGCACGGATAGATGGACGAACAACACAGGGATGATGGAATACATTGTCATGGAATTATAGTCTCAGTGGGCCTAGGGCAGACGACTTCAACACTCACCCATATTTTTCTCTTCTTGGAAGGCTTTGTTGGATAGTTGGGACCCAGGCACTCAGCATGGTAGCTGCAATGACACTTATCACAAGTTAGGAGCTGGAAGAAAAGAAAGAGAGACGTAAGTAAGCTAGCCTTAGTGGAAGGAGTCTGCATGATGAAACATGGGGGTCGCTGTATTTCACATTGCTTTCATTACACAATAAGCTGATTAAGAAGTCTAATTGAACACCTTTATAATTTGCTGAGGATATTATTCATGATGTGTTAAAAAATCCTTGAAAAAATTCAGAATGAAAATCAGTTAACACACAGTTTACTATATGGGTTTAAATACAAATTTAGTTCTTATCAATTTGACATAAGCTTTATTTAATTTTCTCCATTGTTTTAATTGCAAAAGCAAATTGATTTTTTGAAAGTCTGATTTTACACCTACATCTGCTTTAGAGCTATTAGTTATTCTGAAGAGTTTTAGGTAAATGCATAACAGAAATATTCTCAATGGAACAGGCAAATAATATAT
This sequence comes from Eucidaris tribuloides, assembly GCA_001188425.1. Classification (NCBI taxonomy): domain Eukaryota; kingdom Metazoa; phylum Echinodermata; class Echinoidea; order Cidaroida; family Cidaridae; genus Eucidaris; species Eucidaris tribuloides. Next base: position 35,494 of record JZLH01S0573831.1, read on the forward strand.
ATTTTACTAATTTGTGGTACATATAACTTTGATTCCACCAAAAATATTGACAGATGCAGGTAATGTAAAGTAGCTCCGTGCATGCATGGGTGGTCCAGGTGGGTGTCAAATTCATAATGCGAGTCAATACATGCACCAAATTCTTCTATACGGTAACTCATTTTTATGACTGTCCCTTGGAAACATTTGCATATTGCATATTTTTTTCTTTTTGTTTTCTTTTCCACTGTGGATCACAACCCATACTTTTTCAGTCTCAAAAGTGACTATGAAACATAACAAAATCTGTATTTAGCAAAGTCTCATTAACAGCTGACACATTATGTCCCAAAGTACCAGGTGTGTCAATACAATTGATAAGTACTTTAATACCTTGTCTTGGTGATCACAAACGTGACAAAACTTGCAGTTGCGACAACACCAGTTCTCTTTCTCGTCTGGTAGAGGGCGCTCTTCCTCCTCGAGACAGAATTCGTGGAATGGTTCGCAGCAAACATTGCAGTAGATCAGCTGCAGCAATGAAAGAGGGAAAATTACTAATGATTCTGATTGAAAATTTCTGAAGGGTTGCAATCTCAGTACTAATCACATGACGGTAAAACAAGTCGTGATCTATTATCACAGAAACAAAAGTATTTAATGCATTGAGGACACTTTTAGTTGTGACCAAGGCTTATGTCCTACACCTTAAAGGTTAGTGACATGATTGGGAACACTTGAAAAGGCCTCAACAACCAAATGAGTTGAAATATATATCAACTATACACCAGCTAGAGTAGATATTCCAGCTGGGAGGATTTGTCTCTAATATGTTTACTTAAGGAGAATCAAGCATGAACATAATTGTATTCTAATTCTCTCATGCCCCAATAAAAATAGCAGCCATAGAGAGCTACACAACAGGTTTGCCTGCCATGAGGGATATTGACATTAGTTATTTTAGAACATGTCAAAGTCTGACTACAAGATTTTCACAGTAAAATCCTTGTATAGTTTACTTGATTCTAGAATAGTTTCAGCCCAAGTTGTGGACTACCCCCAACCATGTCATTTAGCTAACATGAGGTGCTATCATATTTACTAATTACTTAATTAACACCCACAATAGAAAGGACACTTGATTTTGTTAGTCCTACCAAATTTCATCAGTCATTTTGATTGGACATACTTTCAAGCAATAGTGGTGCTAGTTGCCCACTCCAAGTTTGATGACAAAGTTCTAACACACAATACAATACCATGTTGATATTGGTAGATATTGGTAGCACAGTTGTGAAAACCAATGTACTAGCACATGACCATGGGGTAAAACTCGACTCTAATTTAACTCTGTCTAATCATATAAGTGATGTTTGTACAGCTGCATTTTTTACACTACATAAAATAGTTAAAATATGACCCTATCTTGATTTCAAGTCTACAGAAAAACTTGTGTATGCTCATGTAATGTCACGCCTTGACTACTGTAACGGGATTTTATTCGGACTTCCTGATAACCAAATACAAAAGCTGCAACGAGTACAAAATGCTGCCACAGGCTTATCACTAGAACAAAAAAGTATGACCATGTATCTCCAATTTTACGTCAATTACACTGGCTTCCAATTAGATACTGGATTCAGTTTAAGATTTAATCTCTTGTGTTCCTATGTATAAATGATCTTGCCCCATCTTATCTACAGGAATTACTAGTCCAATATCCCCCCAGTAGAAATCTATGATCCCAGTCCAAGTCCCTACTCGTTTCCCCTAAAATCAATACACAGTTTTATGGTTCAAGATCGTTTCAGTCGGTGGCTCCTGAGCTATGGAATAATATCCCGGACACAATAAAAACAACAAAAACTGTTGATCAATTCAACGCTCCCCTAAAACTCAATACTTCTTGTTGGACAACGGAACTATTTAAGTTGTTGATGGTCAAAATGTTTCCTTTTCTGTCCTTTTTTCCAGAGCGCATAGGGATAATATTTATATTGTGATATGCGCTTTATAAAAACAGTTTATTATTATTATTACAATGCTCTGCACCGTATTTAGTACTGCACTGATAGCAGTTTTTGTTCCCTTAAGAGTAAAATTCAAAATCAATAGAGCAAGACAGATAAAATTTTGATACAAGTTACAACCTAAAAAATGATGTGGACTTTCCATATTTGAATGTAAAATGAAGAATAGTACAGTACACTCTTGTTATTAATAACTCTTTGGGACCATAAATATGTCTTTATTATGTTAATTTTGTTATATCACGTTAGAGAAAAATGAAATACAGAGACAATTTCAATTTTCAATACTAAGTTTGCAGCTCTGTGTAAGCATATATGAAGATGAGCTGGTTACCTCATGTCTGCCACTGCTTCCACATAGATAGCAGATAGTCCTGGACACCATTGGCTCCGAAGAAATGATTGCCATTCCGCGCTTCCAGGCCACCTCCATGTCATAATCATCCTGTAGAGGTGATACAAAGTACACTCAAATTATTCAAAAACTCTACACCATCACAGAACATATCAATTTTTTGTAAAGTTGGAAGCAAATTAGGAAATAAGAGACATTTCTGAAAACATTTTTATTCACCATGTTACAAATACTTGATATTCCCCAAATCAGCCATTAATATCAACATCCTGGATTTTTTTTTTGGGGGGGGGGGGGGAAAGACTTGCTTATATGAAATTCTGGGCCAATTAAGAATGAAGGCAGCATCAGTGATTTAATACAGCCAAATTGTTTGTAATATCATTGCCTACATTCTTTCTTTTTGCGTTGTAAAACAAGATCTGCCCTGCTTATGAGAACACTTTCATTCCAAAAATATAAGTATAAAACATCAGGTGAAACAACATGATTGCAAAACCAAGTGTACAAAAGAAATGCTTAAATATTGCACATTTCAACACGTTTTAATGAGATATGGAAATGAACAGGTCTGAATATTGAGCCATATGCCCAGCAAACTCAGTATGGTAAACTTAATGTCAGCCCGGTTAATATCATAATGTGATAAAGAAAATTCAGAAGCACTTGGTTGACTATAATGATACAGCCCGATGTATCAAGCTGTAACATTCGGTGTAAATATTCAATCTTTTATGACATGCCTCAAAAAACAACAACGGCGATTACCTTGAAATCCGTCTTGATGAGATGTTTTCCCTGCACCTTCTGGTACAACTTGACCGGCCTGAGAGCAGTGTTGGCTGTGTCCTGTTTCTCCACCACATTAGTTTCCTGCATCATCATGAAAGAAAAGCGAGTAAGTTTGTCAGTCAGTGTACACATCCAAGATTTACAAGCAATAGCCACAGTTTTTCAATAAAATGCAACATTGTAAGAAATACATGAGGATTATTAACACAATATAATTTGGCCCTTGATATTCTTATATTTAATTTTGCCCGTAATATTCAAGAAAAGATTGTGCCCTCTATATTCCTCATAGGTAATTAAATTAGACTCAAAAGTACCCCCCCCCCAAAAAAAAAAAAGAAAAAGAAACTTATATCACACAATGAATGAAGTCTTTTATGTTGTCTTCTAATTGACCTCATCTGATAAAATAGAAATGTTGTTATTACAGGTTACTTTAACACTCATTGAGACTTTTTGCCATAGAACATGAACATAGTAATATCTCCATCCTCGTAATACAACAATCAGTGTATGTCATACAAAATAATTTACAGTGGGTTTGTTGTTGTTTAATGTCGTCTGGCATAACAATACTGAACTTCATAAAAGATTTTTTTTTAAATCTGATACACGAAAATTAGACTTGGGCTTTATTTAAGGTCACAAGTCCAAGGTCCGACACCACCCAAAAACACGAACCCCCCCCCCCCCCCCCCAGGATTTGTGCAGATGCCTTGGATTGAGGTCGAGGCCAGGGCCACTACATATTGGCCTCGGAGCCGGCCTCAAACACAATACTGATCCATGGTAATATCTGACATTTCTCTGAAAACAGATAAAAATCCTGAATTCTGTCAAAATCCAGGAAACTTACATCCCCGAGTATGACAACTGCACCGTGCGGAGTTCTTACCACCGTCTGTCCTCGCTTTGGTTTGGGTACTATGGTATCGGCCAGGTCTCCACCGACTCTCTTCATTCTAGGACCAGGACGACCAGGAGGACGACCAGCACGACCAGGATGACCAACAGATGCTAATAATGAAGATGACGAGGAAGAAGAATGATAATAATAATAACAATAACAATCACAATAGCATCGACAATGATGACAATAATAAGGAAAATAATAATAAAAATAAATACAATAAGAACAACAACAACAGCAACAGTATTATCATTATTATTATATTATTTTAATTCTAATCATCACTATAATTATTAATATACAGAAATGACACTCATTTCAGGATTAAACTATTCTAGAACCAGTACACAAGATCAGGAATTCTGCTGCAAAAATTCTGTGGTTAAACAGTTACTCCTGATTTTTTAATAATTCCCATTAGTGTTTGCCATTAGTGTTTCTCATGTAAACAATTTTTTTTAAAATCCTTCCCGCTCCAATAAGCATGTACATTAGTATATGTTTCAACATTTCGTTCTCGATGCATTTTCACGTGATAAATGGCAGATTTTTATTTAGTACCCCAGGGTACCATTTATGTCATATTATGAAGACAGGAAAGCAAAAGTTCCTCTCTATTCTTACCAATGGCTGGTTTATTCCGTCTCGCCCATCTTGCTTTATCCTCCTTGGTCATCCTCAGATTTTTGCACTTTCGATGCCTAAAATCAAAGTAAAATGACCCAAATAAAAACACATTGTTGCATTTTGCAGTCCACATGCCCTCATCCAGTTCAAATGCGACAGTTGACTTAGTATGTTGGGTTGTCAACAACGATACACAGACAAATAATGGCGTACATGCTTGGGAGCGCTTGTAGTTGATTTTCTATTCATTTTCATAGCTGCCAACCTGTCTCAGCAGAATTAGTAATATCTGTGGTGGAAATTAGTAATACATACACATTTTGCATGGAAATACATAGTATTTTTTGTTAACAAAATTAGTAATCTTCAGTTTATTATATCACATCAAAACTTAAAATACAGAGACTGAAATTAGTAATCATTACTGAAAATTAGAAATAGTTGGCAGCTATGCATTTTGTCGACAAACTTCAAGATATCACATTATGCATGCGCAAGGTTTCCAACCAGTGTATCGCGTCTATTTGATGTTTTTTCAATTCGTTGTCTTTCCGCAAAAATCACTTGCAGTGTTCACGATGCCCACTCATGATTTTGGAAATGGCCGTTTTACACCCAGCAGTACAACAATTAAGTCTCTCGCGATAATGGACATTTGTAGCACAGGGATTGTGAAAGGGAAGAATCAAAGCTATTTTATTCTTTTTTACAAATAACATTTCACAACCATTCATGACCATTCAAAGTGTATACAATATAACAGATCATTTGATATGATTTGACGCATTTTCCTTCTTTGCCATGAGGTGAAAGACAAGAAGCTCCACAAATTTAGAAACTTAGGTTCAAACTTCTCCATTATATCTTTTAGATAAAGACATGCAGATACAGTTCGACATCGATTAACCGGCCACATTGGGACCAGCAGCCATCCGGATAAGTGATATGGCCGGATATGGCCGGATACGGTTTATGCCAATTCTACTCGTGCAATAGCTATTGAATATCAAGTGTTTAAGTTTGATTTGAAAGGTTACATAATAGTAATAACTTTGTAGCACATGTGGATATATTTTTTGTATAATGCTAAGTTATGTTTATGTGTGTAAACTGTAAGGATATTTAATTTATGCTAATTGTTGTGTGCCTGTGCGGGGGCCGTTAGGTGACCTGTGTCGCGTGCCCATGCGGTGGCCTTTAATTCATAATATGCATGATTATAGTGGGCCTCTGCATGGGTGCGCGATAGGCAGTTGGCGGCCTTAGCATTGGAACGCGACATAATTTTAATTTTAATTGTAATATTTGTATGTTTACGATTTAATGTTACATGTATATGCAAAAAACTTTTTATGTAATGCAATGTATTTTAGCCTTCGGGCTACCAATTTGCAATTTGTTCAATAAACCATTCTAATAATAATAATAAGAGAGATAATGCACAAACACAGCATAGGGGGGAGTTAATACATGTCATAAGTTATAGTAAAACAACCCACACACCATGTGCAAATTGCAACAGACCATGCACATGTGACACTTTATTTACGGTCCCTGATACCAAGCCGATTTCGGTGTACAGTTCTGATAAAGGTGTATCAATTACAGGCAATAACTGATAAGTCCATTGTCCAGATAAAAGAGAGCTCCGGTTAACTGATGGCTGTTTAATCGAGGCCGAACTGTACTGCAGTGAAAATGAACCATGAGCTTTGGGAATCACATGTGCCTTGTGTTAACTCAATGGGATTTTCAGAGTCTTGGAGGCAATGGGTTAAACTGATACTCACATGCACGCTTGTTTCTTTGTGCCTGGCCCTCCATATTTTGGTTTATCCCTGGTAGAGAAAAAAAATCGAGAAAAAAATAGTTTTATTATCAAGTCATCTGCTATAATTTTGCAACCAAATAACAAGCACTCAATGAAGAATGCAGAAAAGAAAATAATATTGTAGCATTAGTAATGTTAGTAATGTAATGTTAGTCACATTTTATTTGATGCTTGGGGTATGCAACATTGAATTACACACAAAATCCAAAGAAATATTGTTGAAGTGAAAGCAAGAATGGTCGAACATGTGTGTCTGATTTTGTTAACTCAAAAGGATTAGGTACAAAAGAGTTGAAGTACTGTACAAGAAATAAGTAGCTATTAATTTGGGGAACATTGTTATCCCAAGTTCGACAAGCTGGTAGCCGAGATGAGATTTTTCCCCCATAAATTAATGTGGATATCATTAAAGCCCAAGTTTAGTTTTGGGGATTTTTTGTTATTTGAAAGCTTTATGCCCCAATGTCATAACCCTGCAATAATAGATTCTGAATGTCTTTAGTTTTTTTTTAATTAATTAATGAAAAATCTCGTGGGAACACCCCCAAAATTTTACATTATAGCATCTAAAGGGTTGAAAAGGCTTTAAGGTTACATGTGTTATACCTCATCTGAAAGAGCAGACGCAGCTCTCTCAGATGAGGTATTACTCATATAACATTTTTAACCCTTTGGATGCTGTAATGTAAAATATGGTCAAAAATGTCGGGGGTCCCCCCGACATTTTTTATTAATTAATTTTAAAAAAATCAAAGACAAACAAAAAGTTATATGAGTTATACCTCATCTGAAAGAGCCGAGTCTGCTCTTTCAGATGAGGTATAACACATGTAACCTTAAATCCTTTTTAACCCTTAAGATGCTATGTAAAATTTTGGGGGTGTTCACACGAGATTTTTCATTAAATAATTTAAAAAAACTACAGACATTCAGAATCTATTATTGCAGGGTTATGACTTTGGGGCATAAAGCTTTCAAATAACAAAAAATCCCCAAAACTAAACTTGGGCTTTAATAAAAAAAATATCTATAGAAATCCAACAATGAAAGCTCTAGCAAATTCCAACAAGTGATTCAACACAATATGATTTGTCGAAAATTTTTAATAAATCTGTATGACACCCACTGGTGTTGGCTATTCACCTCAAGCCTGTAATGTCAGACCAGAACAAATCTCTACTGAATTTGTACACAAATTTTCACAAATGTTGACTTTCCATGAAATGGAAAAATTCTTAAACCTAGTGTTACCACTTCTATTTATTATAATATTTATCATTAGTAATATCACCCTCACCATTATAGTCATCTTCATCACTATCAGCAGCAGCATCATCATCATCATCATCATCATCATCATATTCATCATAATCATCATTATTGCTATTATTAACCTGAACACTGTATATGCATCAGTATATTCAATTATTCACCATCATCATCATCATCATCATTGCTCCTGTGTTGTCTTTCGTGTATTGTATAAATTTCGCTACTGGAAACACTAAACTTTTGCCAATGGGAGACGATGGCCATTTCGCATGCATGAAACTTTCTTGATTCACTGACCAAGTCTTGTACTGGCATTCAAAAGACAATGTAACCACAAGCTTTCACATGCATTTTACTTTCGCGAATTTCGACTCTTCACGAAAGTTAAATGCTCACGAAAATTTCTGGTTTACAAATTTTTTTCAATATTTCATGCATATTTCTTGTTATGATATTAAAGGGCCATATTTATCAAGCCCAGCAATGGTGCTTATAATGGTTCTGCCACTCAAACGTAATGTTGTATGCACAGTGTCGTACCTGGCATACGTCGTCAGGGGAGGTAATTTCATCCAAAATTTCATTCAAATGCTTGGTCCAGTTTGGGGGGGGGGGGGGGGGTGGTGGAAGTCAAAAAAATGTTACATTCTAAATACAAGGTCCAATTTTTTTCCAATCACGCCAACTGCCGAAATTTTGCTCAGCGGAGGGGTTGTGACGAAAAAATTTTTGTTCAAAGACAAGCAAAAAAAAACCTTATTCCTCGTCAGGGGGGCACTCTGCCTCCCCTGATAAAGTTTCTAAAGATTGTGCCAGGGATGTGCAAGTCCATTACTTCCCTTCATTATCAATACCAAACGTTAGTTTAGAACTTACAAATGGTGTGCTGAAAGTTTGAGATCCATACATCATGAATTTGTTGTTTTATGAGAAAAACCAATAACGACATGTTACCAGGAATGTTGTTCTTTCCGTGAATTTAAATTTTGCTGGAATTGCGAATCGCGGTTATGTGTACCATCGCAAAACCAGCGGAACGCACTGATTGGTTAAACGGCTAACCTCCGCGCGACCTTCGGCTAACGGCTGATCGGACAATTTTGGAACGGCCCATGCACCTTTGACATTGCAGATTTTTTTAAAAGGCTTCTGAGTCATTTGAAAAAGGATGAGTTTCAACCGTCCAGATTTTCACCAAAGCTCAATATTTTACCCAAGTCTCTATGAGAGGTGTTTATTTATATCAATCTTCACATTGGATATGATTTCAGCTGATTTCATTCATTTAGATGTTTTTTGACGTGCAAATGAATAACCCAATCTTTAATCATTGTACATTATTAAATTGATATTGAAAATTACACAACTACACTTACAGGCAATTTGGGCACTTCCTGCAGTCTGTCTGCCTCATGCAAGCGGAACACGCTCCGCATCGCCCTCTCCGTTTCCCCTTCACGATCTTCTGCGGTGAAACAGATCTGAACGGGATCTTCTGCGGTGAAACAGATCTGAACGGGATACTCTGCACGAATCCCGCCTTTCGCGGCTTCCGTGCCGCCGCCGCCGCCCTCGAGAGCTGGAAGTCCGGGTCTTTATCCTCCGAGTCCTGGAACCCGGCGACGGCCTTACGCTTGTAGAGCCGTTTCTTCTTCGAAGCCGACAACCTCGGAGAAGTCTCCTTGCTGTAGCCGTAGGCAGATTCATCGGCAGATTCCGTCTCACTGGTGTCGTCTGGGAGAAAAATTGGAAGAGAAATTTGTTCAGTTGTGATCAGGGTCGCCAGTTTTTCTGGTTCTCAACCTGACAAATTATCCGCCAAAATCGGTGAAAAACCACTAAATTTGCTTTTGATGCCTTTTATGGGAAGCACACCCTAGATATGGTTAGAAATACTGTTGTGATTAATTTATAACACCTTCAAAATCTCTGCAGCAGCCAAAAAAATTTGGGTGCCGCAGTTTACGGGCCACCAGATTTTACACATGAGTATATGCGCGCCACTACTTTTGGACCGTGTGCCACAGCTTGGGCTTGATTTCAAGACCCGGAGATACTTGTGCTGCCTATTTTCCTGAAATAATGATTTTTTTCAGGTATTTCATTGTAAACCGCTAAAAACCTGTTTGGCCGGCACTTCAAGTTTTTGCCACCCAAACAAAGTGAAAAACCGTCAAATTTGATGTTTTTGTAGATAAAACGATTTTCGGCGCAATCACATGGTCGATGGCCGAGATCTCGAGGGGGTGGAACCCATCCCCCCCCCCCCTCCCTCACTGCTGTTACATGGGACTAAAAGATAAGATCGAGTACTTGCAGAACAACATAATTTTAGTACGTGTCAACTGTTTTCAAACCTGTGAACAAATGGTATTCTGAAAATGTCCCTATAGTACAGGAGATAGTAGTTGAAAACAAGAGAACACTTTTTTTTTTAAATCCTCTACATAAAACCCCACTGCTGATACAGAAATCAATATGTGGGACAAGGCAAATTGTTAATACTGCAACTCAAGATGAGGGAGACTGGAAACTCCACATGTTTAAAATGCCAACCCTACAACTATTTATCACATTTTGAAGTTAATTAGTCCCACATTATAAACCAAATTTAATATACCTTTCACCTGGAAAACAATGAAATGTGGAATTTTGATGAAATATTTTCCATCATAAACCAGTATTATTGTTCCTCTTTAATTAGCTACAACGTACCTGATAGAGCTGGCGGAATTTGATCTAAGT
>JZLH01S0573842.1:0-10050 GCA_001188425.1 Eucidaris tribuloides
AAATAGATTCAATTGTTTAGAATCACCAAAGCGTAACAAATTCCATAGAACGCAATTTGAGTACATGCATTACTTTCTTTGAGACAGAACTATAAATATAAACTACAATTGAGAGATTTTTAAGATCTCTTTTGAATTTTGTGGGGAAAAAAAATCTTGTGTAATTTTCCACATTTTCAGACAAAAAATTAACTAGTAATTAACCTGGAATTTCAAGTATGAAAATGCAACAAAAATGTAATTCTGACTTCAAAATCAGAAAATTGAGTCTTTTACCTTGAATTTGACACCAAACTTGATGGGGTACTATGTTTTTGAAATTTTGGGTACCATGTCCACTTTCGCGTGGAACTGCCCTATTGTCAACAAACAAGACACTTGATAGTCGTTTATTTTCTCGCATCTTAATGATATTGTTGCTGTTGTTTTTGCGTCTTCACACGTAAAGAATCACACTTTGTACTTCCTGAAGGTAATTGTTTTTACAGGTATTCATGTCTTACTATTCAAATACGGTTTCGTCTAAAGTTTTTAGTTCAATCGTAAAGACGAACAACCACTTCGACAGGTTCAATTTGCTTGAAACTTGTCTTTATTTTCTATTAAAGATAAGATCGTGTATTGTGCAGAACAACAACATTTTAAAAAGCGACTGTTTTCAAACCATCTATGAACAGCTAATGGTATCCTGAAAATGTCACTCTACATGCTCTAGTGCAGAATAGAGCAGTCAAAAACACTTCGCTTTTAACAACCCCTATCATTCATGACCATGCTGACAAAGCACTATAACACAGAAATATATGATATATGGGGCAATGTTAAATGACCATTTTCAAACAAAAGTGGACAAGAGGGTGAAAATTAAAACTTGCAAGAAATCAATAGGCTTCAATATTTTTTCAAACTAGATATCTTAGATGATAGTTTTCCATGAAAATTACATAAAATAATTTATCATATGTCGTAACACAGTGAATTTAGTTCAAGGATAATTAATGTTAATGTGGGTATTTTTGCATTTTGTCGTGTCACTCACGGCATGTAAAGGGGACCATTTGCCAGAGAGAGGGAATGGTTGATTGTGACTACATATGTTAGATAGGTAATCTAATTATGCACATGTTTTAGGACTCATGGTACTCTTGGAGAGCCATTTTGGTACAAATCCTACTATAACCGATAATGGTCAGACACCCATGTCCAAAATTTGTCGTGTCACTCACCCACCGTTTTTTAATCATAATTATTTGTCCAATTGTAGAATTCAAATCAAACTGGTAATGACACCATGACAGTCCTACAATTAATACCTAATTATCGTAGTCATCATCCATCAACTAACCTCAAGGCAAGATGAGCCCTTAAGACTCTCAACATTGTTAAAATGATTTTTGAAAATGAAAAAATGTGAATAGCCTCAACGACACCCGGCCATCGCCATGACATTCACCCCTTTAAACTGTCAATCCTACAACTATCAAGTGCATATGAAGTGAACTATTCCAATATTATAATGCAAATGTAATGTTCTCTCCCAAGAATCCAAGGAAATGGGGAACTCTGATGAAAGATTTTTCCATCATCAACCAGAACTACAGTTTATCTGTTTTGTCGAGCAACCAGTGTGACAGTGAGGACTGCCAATCAAAAAAATACCGCGACAGTCTAGATGAGTTCGTTGATTATATTTTAGAACCCTTCACAAGGGTGTAGGCTGGGGGTGCACTGGGTGCACGTGCAGACCCCCCCCCCGCCCCGCAGAGCCACAGGAGTTCCACCCTAACAGCCAAAAAAAAATCAAACAAAAACAACAAGGGTGTAGGCTGGGGGTGCACCCCCCCCCCTTCCCCTCGCTGAAGCAGAGGAGTTCTGCCCCTGGCCCTGGCAAGCAAAAAGAACTATGCACCACCTTTTCTACTTTCAACGCCTGATTTTCTCAACTTACGTTCCACCTCCCTAAGATGTGCACCTCCCCGTTCCACCTCCCCATGCCCAAACCAGCCTACGCCCTTGCTTCAGATAGAAAATTAAATGATACTTATACCATACCGAGATAAGGACTAACTCCTAGTATTCTAGAGATGATAATCATTCAACCCCCCCCCAAAAAAAAAAATAAATAAATAAATAAATAAATAAAAAATAAATAAAATAAAATAAAATAAAATAAATAAATAAATAAATAAAAATAAAAAATAAAACAAAAAATAAATAAATAAATGAATTAAATAAAAAAAAATTGACTGACATATTCCCTTGCCAAAGACGGAAATGTTTTTTTAAGTTATTAAGTGACCTGGACAGTTTTTTTTTTCTTGTCAATTTCTCTCCTTTTCTTGTGTTTATTTTATCGTTTTATTTGAGAGACCACCATAGATGTTACATTAATTCTCATTTTTCTCTATATCTAGCAAGCTATTACAGGGCATTGACATGATTAGTAGAAGTAAAAACAGGCCCTCAAAACCAAACATATACCAATGTATACACCTGCTAGCGTGGATCCCTGGCTGGAAGGATTTGTCTTGAATATGATTACTTGTGGAGAAACAAGTGCACATTTACCGGTATTGAATTAATCTAGTGCCCCGATAGAAATTGATCCCATGCAAAGCTACACGTACAAATTCGTCTATCATGAGTACTGATCGAGATAGTTTAAAAAGTATTTCACATTTGGCCATGGAATTTAGACAGCAGAAGCGTTGAAAAGTGTACTTGATTCTAGGGTAGTTTTATTCCAAAGTATAACGAGCTTCTTCCAATCTTGTTATTCCCCTTCAAGAGTTGTTAATTTTAATTGCATAATGTAAAACCTATCCAATGTCCACAAATTCGGAATATTATGTTCTATTTTCCACAGTTAGCATACGCTACAGTAGTAAAGGAGCAGGAATATTATCCCAGTGCAGAATTTACCGAAGGCCACTCGAATTCAGTATTTATGCGTGCTCTAGCTAAGATTGACATCCAATAATAATTGCCCATGGAAACCCAAACCGGTAGTGTAAACAGACGGCAAGATCTTCCATCAATTGGAGGATTTAATATCACGACAGAGTATGGCGAGGAGAGATGTAATCACATAATACAGACAGACAGACAGACACAGACATACACACACACATACACACACGCGCGCTCGCGCGCTCGCACACACAGACACACATACAGAAAGGCACATACACAAATACACAAGAACACAGCCACACACATACAACACATAGACACAAAACAGGCACACAGACACATGGAATCAGACAAACGGACACACACAGACAAACACGCACATAAACACATACATACAAATTTAAGCTCGTAGAATACTAGTATTGTGTATGCACCTCTTCACTATAGTTTGACTGTTATTTCAGTACTTTTATATCTAAGCATGATAGCGTTCGTCTGATTATAAAAACAGAAAAGTAGACAATTTTAAGTAGGTCTTGCTTTGTGTGGGTATGTGTGTGCCTCTCTTTGTCTGTGTATGTTTGTGTGCTTGTGTGTGTGTATATGTGTGTGTTTGTGTGTGTGTCTCTCTGCGCCTGTGTGTGTGTTTGACTCACGTTGATCACACCATACCACTTTCACTATAGTTTTGCTGATATTTCGGCAGTTTTACATCTAAGAATAAGAATAATAATATACAGCTTTTATATAGCTCATAACACATCAAGCGAAAATGTCCCTAATGCACATGATAGCATTGGTCTGATTATGTAGGCCTATAAAAAAGAAATGTAGACAATTTTGAGTGGGTCTTGCTTTGTGTGTGTGTGTGTGTGTGTGTGTGTGTGTGTGTGTGTGTGTGTGTGTGTGTGTGTGTGTGTGTGTGTGTGTGTGTGTGTGTGTGTGTGTGTGTGTGTGTGTGTGTGTGTGTGTGTGTGTGTGTGTGTGTGTGTGTGTGTGTGTGTGTGTGTGTGTGTGTGTGTACATAAATATATACAATAATTATTTCTATACTCTAGTATTTCGGGGTCTTTGAACCTGAATGGTGGTACTGTGAATTTATTAGTGATCTTTTTGTTGGGTTACTGCGTGGATCTTCTGTGAATTATATTTAAAAAAAAACGAGTCTATGATTTTAATCTATGTGTATGTGTGTGTGCACGTATGGACCTTTGATGAATGTATCCCATATTTTATGCGTATAATATATATTATTTTTAGAAGACTGGTATTGAAAACAAATATCAAACAGACACATAAATGGTACAACGTGCTCAGACATGTATTCGAACAAACAGAGGTTTCGTGATTTCCATAAAAAAATATAAAAAATGATGAGAATTAATCTGAAGGGACTAATTAAATTGTCACAACAGTAGCCATCTCTTCCTTTTGAAGAGACTATAAAGTCGGTATTGGTCGGTAGTTTTATTTGACAAAACAAATCATCGCCTCCAAATATAAATTAATAACAAAAATACATCACTAACAATCTCCCAAAGGTTAATATAATTAGAAATCTTCGGAATCTCCCCTCAGGCTTGATAGCACAGAGAAAATCACATTGGTGTGATGAAAATAATGCCGCGTTTAGGCGGCAATCTTTTCAATTTGTTTAGAAACATAATCAGACATTTTCCCTCGGAAGGACGGCAATGTATAAACAGAGATTCAGGCCGAATTGCTGAAAACAAGTGCATCCAAGAGTTTCAAATATAATGTTTCATTTGTATTGTATTCTATTTTAATTTATAAATTTTAACAAAAACATATTTTATTTTAATTTTTGTTTTGCTTTTTGTTTTATTTTATTTTATAGTTATTTCATTTCATTTTTATTTTATTTCATTTTACTGTATTTTAAGTTTAAATTTAATTCATTATATTTCATTTTATTTCTACCATCAACAGCATTCACAATATCACATCAACTCTTTGTTTGAATGATACAAACTCGCAGACTATACACTCCATTTCTGAAACACTATTTACCCTGTAAAATACAGGTAGTACTAAAATTTCAATTGTTAAAGAAAATCAGACAATAAGCATGGACACTCGAATGGGAAACTGGGAAATTTGCTCAATACAGTTATCATGGTAATAAAAAGACAATATTAAGGTAACACATTAGCGATCAGAACGCATGTTTTCTGTTTTGTATATCTGTGTAATTATTCAACCTTAACTTAAAATAAATCATTTCTTTAAACTGGTGATCGGTGCTCATTTTGTACGACAGTCATCACACTCACAGTCACCCCCCCCCCCTTAAAAAAATCGATACCAAGCAAATCTATAGCCCGCCCTCAAATTGATTCATGGATATTAATAGCACGCTCACCACTCTCTTTGATAAATGGGTTTTCATTCTCTGTTTTGTATATCTGTGTAATTATTCAACCTTAACTTAAAATAAATTATTTCTTTTAAATCATCGCCTCCAAATATAAATTGATAACAAAAATACATCACTAACAATCTCCCAAAGGTTAATATAATTAGAAATCTTCGGAATCTCCCCTCAGGCTTGATAGCACAGAGAAAATTACATTGGTGTGATGAAAATAATGCCGCGTTTAGGCGGCAATCTATTCAATTTGTTTAGAAACATAATCAGACATTTTCTCTCGGAAGGACGGCAATGTATAAACAGAGATTCAGGCCGAATTGCTGAAAACAAGTGCATCCAAGAGTTTCAAATATAATGATTCATTTGTATTGTATTCTATTTTAATTGATAAATTTCAACAAAAACATATCTTATTTTAATTTTTGTTTTGCTTTTTATTTTATTTCATTTTATGTTATTCCATTTCATTTTTATTTTATCGTTTTATTTAATTGTATTTTATTTCATTTTACTGTATTTTAAGTTTCAATTTAAAGGCATTGTATAACAATGTTTCCAGTGTAAAAAAAATCTGAGCTACATGATTCCCCATGCTACCAGTGTCTCTGATACGGTCTAACAATGAAGCCCTGAAAAAATTGCAGTTTAAAACGATCATTAAGTGCTTTAAAAAAGTGAAAATCATTGAGAGACTATTCCAAGTTTCCCCCATAGACTGCTGTATTGCAGAATTTCCTATCGGCTGAGAATAAACTCATGTGCCAAGTTTTGTCTGTACATATTTTACTGGTGACAGCATAACCGTCTCAACTTTTGTGTTCTATGGTGTTTATTTGCCTATACAAACACTGTCAGATGTGTCAGATAGCAAAGTTTGACAATTTTTTAAAAGGGGTTTCCACAATGTTATATAGTGTCTTTAATTCATTATATTTCATTTTATTTCTACCATCAACAGCATTCACAATATCACATCAACTCTTTGTTTGAATGATACAAACTCGGAGACTATAGGCCTACACTCCATTTCTGAAACACTATTTACCTTGTAAAATACAGGTAGTGCTAAAATTTCAATTGTTAAAGAAAATCAGACAATAAGCATGGACACTCGAATGGGAAAATGGGAAATTTGCTCAATACAGTTCTCATGGTAATAAAAAGACAATATTAAGGTAACACATTAGCGATCAGAACGCAGTTTTCTGTTTTGTATATCTGTGTTATTATTCAACCTTAACTTAAAATAAATTATTTCTTTTAAATTGGTGTTCGGTGCTCATTTTGTACGACAGTCATCACACTCACAGTCACCTCCCCCCCCCCTTAAAAAAATAGATACCAAGCAAATCTATAGCCCGCCCTCAAATTGATTCATGGATATTAATAGCGCGCTTACCACTCTTTTTGATAAATGGGCTGTCATTCTCATTTCTGTGAGTTCGAATTTCACACAATGCGGTATTCATGTATAATGTAGGTCTTAATAAACCTCTATTCATGTTGCCTTCTGCTCGACACAATTGGAGCTGCATGATGCAACATTTTTTTTAATGAAAACGAAATACATTTGACAGATTGTTTCATAAATCTTTCAGTGGTCTCCTGTTTCTCCATCTCTGTCAACGGTAACTCGTTTATTAGGATATTAAACCATACAGATAGGATCAGATAGTGATTGACATTCATATATTATTATCGATATTATACAGTGTGTCCCAGAAAAACGGAAACCGGATTTCATGGCAAAAATATGTTATCATAATGAATAATTTCTTCAATGAATTAGGTATGATTGTAAAGCTCCGTTCCTCTTCTTTCATTTGATACATAACTTATCATTAATCGTTCACGCATTATTGAATTAAAACAATGAATATTGGTGCTACCAAAATTTCATTTGCACGCGCATATTCCATCTTTGAGTCCATTTTCATGGTAGTAAATGTAATTATTTTTAAGAAACAAAAGCATGACACAAAAATTCATAATTTCCTCTTTTGTCTGACACCTCATGCGTAAAAAATGAATAATGTATGCCGGACAACAAGCAAAATTAAAACATGCCTGTTTAAGCGTGATTTTCAAAATGAATAGATTTTGAGCAATTGGAAGCAAGCTGAACAAAAAGGCTCACGCACGGCTGACTACACGAAATATCTTGCTCGGGGTACAACAATAGGCTCCGAATCATGTTCGCAAGGTAGTTTCTTGGTTGATGGCTGCCAAATCCAGAAAACATGGTTAATGAATGCATTTCGAAACATTTCTGAAAACAAGCATAATTTCAAATTGTCTTTTCTCATTAACGCAACGCTTATTTTTCACAAATGTGGTATCATACGAAAGAAGATAAAATTGGCTTTACAACGATGTCCTTCAATGTCGAAGATATTCTGAATACATTCAAGCATGACAGTTTGAATTTCAGATTTGCTCGTGCAAATGATCTTATGACTGTTTCCCTTCTTATTGTCTTTGCTCTGTGACCGGTATCAAATTAAAGGAGAGAAAATATGCTTTCCAACCATGTACGATTTTCTCTTCATATTTGTTATTGAGATATAAAAATATTTTCATCAATCTTGGTTTCCATTTTTCTCTGGGACGCACTGTATATACTATTTGCTGAGTAGTTTTCACCGGAATCAAAATATTGGAAATTCATCATGAAATCAAGTTTAGACCTACTTCATCGATGGAATGCTTATCTTACAAGTATTTGGTGAAAACAAAATACATTGTATGTTAACTTTTAAAACGTCTTTTAAGACTTCTCATTATGTGTACTGCATTTAAAGGCGTAATTTGGGAAGGCGTCATGGCTCAGTGGATAAGGCTTCGGTTTCTCGACCTATAGGTCCGTGGTTCGGGCCATGGCGGTTGTGTCCTTGGGTAAGGCACTTTATCCCCATTACCTCGTCCCTCGGATAGGACGTGAAGCCGGAGGCCCCGTGTTGAGACAGAAATACCTCAGCACGTAAAAGAACCCACGCACTTCATCGAAAAGAGAACGGTGAAAACCCGGTGTTGTGGTCACATACACGTATCCATATGCAAAAATTACCCGGGACTGGATGCCTGTGGGTAACAGTGATTAAGTTCAGTTTTCTAGTCCCTGAAACCCGAAATAATGACAAAGCAATAATAATAATTTAACAATGTTTCACGTTTAAAAATTGCTGAGCTACACAATCCTTCGTTCTACAGTATGTGTGTCTCTGATAAAGTCCAAAAAATGAAGCCCTAAAAAGATTGTTGTGTTCTAAAAAGTGAAATTCATGCGCGACCATTCCAGTTTTCTTCCATAATTTTTTTGTGACCCTTTTCTCCACAGGAGAATAAGTACATGAAATATGCTGATATTCATTTGTGTATATTTTGCCATGACAGCATAATTGTCTAAATGTTGGTGATCTCGTGTGTGTATTTTTTGTCCATTTTAACACTATTATGTTGGTTTGATGTCAAAGTTTAAGAACTTTTTATTAACTGGTGCTTCAACATGTTAAATAGTGTATATAATATACACGTTGGTAGTTACGAAGCAAACATTGCCGCCATGGAGTAATGCGAGAGAGAGAAAGAAAAAAATCTCTTTTGTGATGGCATCCATGATTTTCATGGGCTCATCTACACGCTCACGGAAAATAAAGAATCAAACAATTGCTAGATATCAATCGTCCGTTTAATTGACCAATCAAATAACCAATTACAATTAATTAATTAATCAACTAATCAAATATTCAAATCAAATCAATCAATCAACCACCCAACGAATGAATCAATGAATCAATGAATCACTCACTCACACACACACACACACACACACACACACACACACACACACACACACACACACACACACACACACACACACACACACACACACACACACACACACACACACACACACACACACACACACACACACACACACACACACACACACACACACACACACACACACACACACACACACACACACACACACACACACACACACACACACACACACACACACACACACACACACACACACACACACAACACACACACACACATACACACACACACACCAACACACACAGACACACATACACGCACACACCCATACACACATTCATAAACACACACACATATGATTAAAATTGTTGTAGATATTATTAATTTTAATAAGACATTTGTGTTATTTCAAAAGCAAACGCGACAATACAAATCGTATTGTTACCTTTTCCTAATTACACAGGCAGAATTAATATCGGTATGTTACCATGGCAGCGTCAAATTTACAAACGATTGTACTGGAGTGATTAATGACGTATTACACATGATTTTATGGTACACAATTGTTACATTGGTTAACTCATGCAGATTATTCGTAGGGAGAAAAACACACACGAAATTACTTTACATGGCATAATAAAGTGTAGATTACAGATTTTTGTTCTGTTTAGCTGAATCCCAGCCCCCACTTAAAATTTAATAGAAAAACCAAGAATTTAACAGAGTAGCGTGATTGTGTATAAGTGCTGCGTTTTTATCCTTCATTTTTTTACAGGATTTAGAAGCTAAAAAGAGTTGGTTCCGACATTGTCCACACATATTTCAGAACCGGAGTGACGTCACTCCTAGGTATTCTAATCGTAGTATACACTCTTAATTATAGGGATTTGAAATAAATCCTGAACGACTGTGGTTAGGGACTTGTCGATTTATGGATTTAGACTTAAAGCTGAAAGATT
>JZLH01S0573887.1:11066-22648 GCA_001188425.1 Eucidaris tribuloides
CTAGCCTGATTAGGGTTAAAGGTCAAAGGTCATAGCTCATTAAATGCGAAAACTGGTTTCCGTTTGATAACTTTACTAATATTTGAAGGATTTTGATTAGATTTGGTATGAAGGTACATGATATCAAAACACAGCACAAGTTCGATTTTGGAGTGTGTAGGCCAAAGGTCAAAGGTCATAGCTCAATAAATGCGAGAACAGGTTGATCTAAATGTCTGAAAGCCAGACTAGGGCGTATGTAGCTTTGCCCATAAACTGTTTAATATTAATGCAAATTCTTTGCATACTATTCTGACAAAGTTTGCTCTTAACAACCTGACCGCCTGCTGGAGGCTTGCCAGACATATCATTAACTAATGTATGCAATTTGCATTTTTGGTATTGAAAATTTATTCATAAGAACAGGTGAGAAAAATACTCTGCACTAGGTTTCAGAAGAGAAAACATAAATTAAAAAGAATTATATTGACAAAAATATGTTGGCTACCATATCAGAAGTCTAATCACTTAAGGGTCATAATTGATTTGATTATTAGGCCTGTAATGTAGCTTAATTGGGTTTTTCCCCCCAAAAAAATTTTTGTGTGTGAAATGTCCTGATTTTTTACACACTTTCAAAATTAAGGGGTAAGGGTAGTTTTCTTTTGGCATAATTCTCCTGTTTATTTATTTGTAAGGGAAATACAATTATAATAATCCGATAGCTAATTTAATTCTGCAAAAAATGAGGGGAAATTCAGCCCGCTAGCTTCTTCCCATCAGATTTTATAGTGGACCAAAATATGTATCACTCTGGGGCTTTTGGGGGGTATTGTTTATCAAAGAGCAATTTCTATGGGTTTCCACATGTAAAGTCTGCACTAAATTGAAGCAAATAGAGTTTCAGTTGAAAAACTTTACTTACGTTTACTCTGACATATTGAATTTGAACAAAAACAAGGGATATATTCAATCTAATTTTGTGGATACTACAAACATTTCGGAGAAAATTATTGTCACCCCAAAACTTTTGGCAAGAAATGTGCAAAAATTTGATTTTTTTTTTTCAAAATGGTGAAATATACAGGGTTCTAGGTTGCAAAAACTGAAAATAAAGATACCTTTACGCTATGGAAAAGACCTATATTCATTGATGAAAGGGTAATTTTCCCCACTTAATAGGTTTACACACATTTTTGGTGAAATGGTGGTCAAATCTTGATCTTGTCATACATAGTATCAAAATACAATTTGATTTTGAATAATGCACTCTTATGTCAAAGGTCATAGCTCATTTAATATGTAAGAGACAGATTTTGATCTTCAAGTATGTATGTCAAAGGGCAAAGTTCACACTTCATATGCATATGTATGCTATATGTACCCGGCGAGGGGATGCTACGCTTTGCGTTGTCCTTGTTTAAATTAGAATGACAGTGTCTAAGGGAAAACATGCATTGTAAATTGGGTTATTCGATAGATTTTCGCTTTTTCAAAGCACTTAACGAAAGTTTCGTGTCACAATTTTTTCTGGGCTTCATTTTGAGAACTTATAAATGACACCAATAGCAGGCAGAACCATATAGCTCAGACTTTGTTTAAACTGGGAACAATGTTAATGCCTTTAACGATTTAGAGAAAATAAGTATACTCTATGTAGAATTGATGAATGTCCTGAAACAAAAGTTTGTACAGAATTTGAATCACCAACAACAAAGAATATTGTTAAAGACAATGATGGGTGAAATGTGGCCAGATTGAAGTATCACGTGATACAACTATGCAATATTCAGTATGAGGAGTAACGGACTGACGAGACAAAACAATGCCTACTAAACAATGAAAGGGAGAGCGAAAGGAGGTAAAATAACAACGAACAGTTTACCTTGTGCTGAACTAAGGTTACATTTAAGCAATACCAATCATCAATACCATGACAATACCATTTAACCTTGTTCTTGCAAAATAACGGTGATCTGTTATCTGTAGTGTCACTTTCAAGAAAGTTTCAGAGACTTTGATTAGTATGACTAAGCATGATCTGAGCATAGAATGAGATTGTGAGAAGGGGTGAATTAAGGTTTCTCGCTCAATTTTGTATTATTGCGATTGACCAAAAGTCACCGGAGCATTTGTCGCCGGAGTAATTGTCAGCGGAGCGATTGTCGCCCTAGAAATTCGGAGCTAATGTCGTGGGAGGAATAATTGTAACTGTATCAATTATTGAACCTTTGGAGCAAAATTGTGTAAGAGTAATTGTCGTCGGAGCAATTGTCACACCTTAAATAGCAAATGTCGGAGCAATTGTCGCCGGAGCAATTGTCGAACCTTTGGATTAAATGTCGTTGGAGCAATTGTCGCACCTTAGGAGCAAATGTCGCCAGAACAATTGTCGTACCTTTGGATTAAATGTAGGCCTATTCGGAGAAAATGTCGTAGGAGCAATTGTCGCATTTTAGGAGCAAATATCGCCGGAGAAATTGTCGCCCGAGCAAATGTTGCCGGAGCATTTGTCGCACCACAGGAACTATTGCCGCACCTCAGGAATTATTGTCGCCGGAGCAAATGTCGCCGGAGCAAACGTCGCCGGAGCATTTGTCGCCGGAGCAAATGTCGCCGGAGCAAATGTCGCCGGAGCATTTGTCGTCGGAGCAAATGTCGCCGGAGCATTTGTCGACGGAGCAAATGTCGCCGGAGCATTTGTCGCGGAGCAAATGTCGCGGAGCATTTGTCGCAATTTTCGGAGCAATTGTCGTCGGAGCATTTGTCGCCGGAGCATATGTCGTGTTACCGCCAGATCACTCACATCTGTTCCGGTTCACAAGGGCATGAAGGGGGTGACTGATGAGTGATGATGTCGATAAGCAGAACAGTCAGTATGTATTCATCCACGACCACGTTAAACTGCAACTATTTAGACAGAGGTACACTGTCTGTGTTTTGGGGAAAACTTTATCAAAACTGACATTTTCCTACATAGATCTAGAGTCTAACGTTAGATCTACACTGATGGTAACCCAGGGAGCGCCGGCCCTTCGGGCCGGCGCCCAGGACTATAGCGGGTAAACGCACTTCCAAGTACGCAGGCATAAAATGGGTAGAATTATGGTTTCCATAGCATCCCAAATTAACGGAAAATAAAAAAAATTATGCACTTGCCTGGATTATATGGGTGAAGGTCTTTCCAGTGGCACAATCTTGACCTCGAGGCGGAATGTTGACGCTCAAAAAAGCCGAAACTAAAGTCGAGTTCGTAGTTTCCTTCGTAGAAAATAGAAAACAAAATGGTTGTATATATCGCGAGCCGCTAGGGTGCGCGTGCGCACGCGCGCCCTATGGCTCCTATGGCTCTGCGTACGCACGCGCGCCCTAGCGCCTCGCGATATATACAGTCATTTTGTTTTCTGTTTTCAACGAAGGAAATTACGAACTCGACATTAGTTTCGGCTTTTTTGAGCGTCAACATTCCGCCTCGAGGTCAAGATTGTGCCACTGGAAAGACCTTCACCCATATAATCCAGGCAAGTGCATAATTTTTTATTTCCGTTAATTTGGGATGCTATGGAAACCATAATTCTACCCATTTTATGTCTGCGTACTTGGAAGTGCGTTTACCCGCTATAGTCCTGGGCGCCGGCCCTTCGGGCCGGCGCTCCCTGGGTTACACTGACGGATGTCAGTGGAGCCAGACAGCGTCTCAGGGACTCAGCGGAGCTATAGACTACAATAAGCCCAAGCATGCCTTACCTCAACGGCCCGCACGTGTACCACGTGCATGCCAAGCTTTCTTCCTAATCCGAGTTCTTGCATTCTAATCGCACAATGTGTTATCACTTTAAGTTTCAGTCAGTAGGACTGTGCTGCACACGGCTATACCTCGATCCAGTCCAGGCCAAGCCAGTCCATTCCGTCCGTCTGTCCATACCTTTTCACACACATTACACACCCACAATAACAAGGCACAGCGCAGCACAGCGAAGCGCGCGTTGTCGTACGAGTTGTTTTTTTACTTGCGACAATTATGTCATAGAATCTACTCATACTACTAGTGATAAAACTTTTTTTATTAGATTGCGTTCACTGTTTGCTACTTACATTTACGAAATCTGCACTAGAGGACAGCTCGTCTTATGCCTCATGAAACATATACAAAACGCAGTATTTTGTTTGAAAGAGCTACCGTACTTCAGTGTTTTGATTTCGGAGCTGAAGGAAGTATTCGCCTTGTTGTTGTTGCTGTCGACGTCCGGGTCGCGCGATATAGATACGCGCCGCACGTAAACCGCGGTACCGATAGCTAAGCTAGCTAGGCCAGCGCCAAAAATGCATGCTGGCTTTACAAGTGTGCAAATAATATGCAAACGCATGCACGGTACCAGTGACCTACATTTCACATTTTACAGGCCTCTGTAACAGTTGACCAATCACAGAGCTTCTCATAAAGCCCTCGATGACTGATGGGTAGTCTACTAACGAAATATCGTGAATACTTTTTTCGAAAAAATTACGATAGAATGAACAAATATATCTCGTTGTCGATATTTTGTGATTTATTTTATCGTAACAGGCCACAAATATTCCTAAATTTCCATGAAGAGTCGAATTTTGGCAAAAACAATTCGCAAGGATTTGCAAAATCAGGCTGCAAATTTAGACTATGCACCAGATGGCAGAGTGACCGAGCCGTGGGGACAAAGCTAGCGGGACGAAATGTAGTTCGGGTCAAAACAACGCTTAATTTACGGTTTTTCACACAAGTTACGCATAATTTATAATGACTCTCGTGTAATAAAATGCTACACTATGACAGTGCGTGCCCACTGCCTTTGGGTACTGATTTGTGCGTGCAATAAGATTAATCAACTTTCAGGCATGCATGGAACAGAATATAGGCCCTAATATAAAAATAAATATTAGCATATAAAATTGGAAAAAAATAAGTATGGGAATATATGGTCTGCATCGGTACTATTCATTTCAGAAACAAAATCACCATAATCTTCACAATCCTTTGCCTCTCGGGACATTGTTGAAATACGTATATTTTTTACCCCATCATTTGGAGAAATTCAGTATCTCTCGACTTTTTTTTAAATTGTGATGTGATAAAACTGTGAAGATAATTTGTTGGTATAAGCCAGAATATTACATTTTAGGCGAGATCTAGTTTATTTTTGTTAAAAGGTTCATTTTCAAATGGACAGCACAACCACGGGCGTTGAACCATTTTTCGGATTTTTTTTTTTTGGGGGGGGGGGCAAAGTTTGAAGGAGTAAAAAAAAACTGGCTTTGCTCCGAGCGCAAAATTAAAATATTATCTTTAATACATTTGCGAGCGAAGCACGCCCCAAAATTAGAAATTGTGTATGTTTAGTATTATTATATTCAATGTTTTGTATAGTGCCTTGCACTGTTTTTTGTTAAAAACATATTCGTGCATGACGTTTTGTGAATTTTTCATGTTATAAAACTTATGGGGGGGGGCACTATACGAGAAATCCAATTCGACGGGGAATCTATATGCTACTTTGGAGTGAAATGGCGGGTATCGCCCGGGGTATCGTTTTGAGAATGATCATAACTGAGCGGATTTTCATCCTAACGGGAGAGAAAATATTTCCTCTCTCCGTGTAGTGGTCATCAGCTTTTCACGCGGATGGCGAGCGGTGGAACGAGCTCGGGAACAAAGCTGGACAAAATGAGTTCGGTCAAAACTATCTGTATCAGGATGCATAATTCAATACTGGTCTCTGGTTATGTAATAAAATAAGACGCTGTGTCACAATGCAGCAGTTGTGTGCATTGGGTAAGAATTTTTAAATTGATGAATTACCCGGGGATGAATGAGATATGATGATGATGATGATGATGAATGATGATATGATGATGATGATGATGATGATAATAGAGGAGATGAATGATGATATGATGATGATGATGATGATGATGATGAAGAAGAAGAAGAAAGAGAAGAAGAAGAAGAAAGAAGAAGAAGAAGATAGAGAGAAGAAGAAGAAGAAGAAGAAGAAGAAGAAGAAGAAGAAGAAGTAAGAAGAAGAAGAAGAAGAAAGATTGATCAATCTATAGGCCTACGCAACAACTAAAGCATTCCAACGTACGGTTTTTCATGAAGGCCTATAGCATTACAGTATAGTATACGGTACAGTAGTTTGAGCCCACAATTATTTCTTGAAGCAGATTTAAACAATCTGAGCTTTGCAATTAAAGGTCTCTGAAGAATAGGGGTCTAAAACTGAATACCCTGCAAAAAATTGGACTTCAACCTCAAGTACCTGTTTTTGCGATACACGCTCCCCACCATTGCGGCGTTATAATTAAAGGGGAAAGACATCCATTCAGGAACACGCACAAATGTGTCCGCCCCAATTTCAAAATCGTGGAGGGGGGGGGGGGACACAGGCGTAGGCTGTTTGGCACGGGGAAAGGTCTTGGGGAGGTGGAAACTAAAAGTGACATGGGAGGTTGCGACGATCTTAGGGAAGTGGAAACTAAAGTTGAGTAAATCGGGCGTTGAAAGCAGAAAAAGTGTACAAATTTCCGTTTTGCTTGCCAGGGGCGGAACATCTATATGCTCTGCGGGGGGAGGGGGGGGGGGGGGGGGGGGGTGCACCCAGTGCACCCCCAGCCTACGCCCTTGGGAAAGACATGTCCCCCTGTCCCCCTGGATTTGCGCCACTTAATTAATGTGTGATATTAACTTGTCAAAGGTAGCATCACTTTTCATTCATACTGTCAAGCAATATCATGAGGGCCTTTCAATTTAATAAACACATGTGCTTCTTGACAAGTCCTGTATTTCCATTTTTTAAAATTATTTTTACATAAAGGTGGCTTTGTTTTCTTTTATCAATGCTTTGCCACATACGCGTATACGCAGGGGGTTTTGGCGTGTTTTTGGTGTCAAAGCCGGTGTTTGAAATTTTTGGATGAAAATTTTTTCGTCACTATACAGTGTGTCTCAAAAATAATTGTGCAAGTCAAAAGCGCCCTCTTTAGTAATGATAAGAACATTTATGTGATGTCATGCTTACATCACCATCAAGGGCATAGTCTTAGCTTTCAAATACCGTTTGTTCTGTTCAGTTTGCTTGTTTTAATCCTGAGATATGTTTATAGTTTAACACGAAAAGGTAAAATCACAAATGTGCCACTTTTACTAGCATCAGGCCCTCTTCCCGTAAAAGTGACACAGTTGTGATTCCACCGTTTTGTTTTTTATAAGATATCTCGAGATCAAAACAAGCAAATTTAACAAAACAAACAACATCTTAAAGCTAAGACATTGCCGTTAATGTTGACGTAAACATGTGTCACAGCAATATTTTCTAACTGTCAAAGAGGGCGCTTTTCACTTGAACAATTTTTTGAGACGTGTTGCAGCATGTCTCAAAAAAATCTGCAAGTAAAAAGTGCCCTCTTCGGCAATTAGACAATACACTGGTGACATGACGCTTACATCAACGTCAAGAGCAAACTCTTAGCTTTCAAATGCCATTTGTTTTGTTTAATTTGCTTGTTTTAATCTCGAGATATTATGTTAACATCAGAAGGGTGGAATCACAATTGTGTCAATTCTATAAGGGATTTTAGTAAAAGTGGCACAATTACAATTTCACCCTATCTTATTTAGATTAACTTATCTCTAGATTAAGAAAAGCAAATTGAACCAAACTAATGGTATTTGAAAGCTAAGACTATGCTCTTGACGATGATGTTAACATAATGTCACGAGAGTATTTTCTAATTGCCAAAGAGGGCAGTCTTCACTTACACAATTTTTTTTGAGACACACTGTACAAGCCGAGTAAGGGCGCTTACCCCAGTGACGCGTTGGCGGGAAGGCTTTTGCCGCAACTTGGGGAAATTAAGACGGGAAAAACGGCTAGAATCGAGACTACCTAGAGAAATCATTTTCATTTTTGTTGGTCGTTAAAAGGAAATATCAATCAATCAATCAATCAATCAATCAATCAATCAATCAATCAATCAATCAATCAATCAATCAATCAATCAATCAATTAAAGGTAAATTACATGATTGGGGGTAGTCCTCAACTTGGGTTGAAACTACTCTTGAATCAAGTAAACTATGCAAGGATTCTCTTGTGAAAATCTTGTAGTCAAACGTTGACTCATTCTAAAATAATGTATGTCAATATCCCTCGTGGCAGTCAAACCTGCAGTGTGGCTCTCTATGGGTCTTATTTTTATCGTGCCGCGATAAAATTGAAATACTAGTATGTTCATGCTTGATTCTCCTCAAGTAAACAGACAAACCGTTCGAGCTGGGAGATCCACTCCAGCTGATGTATAGTTGGTATACATTTCAAATCATTTGGTTCTTGAGGCATTTTCAAGTGTTCCCAATCATGTCACTAACCTTTAATCAGTTTATTCCATACTCAACAAATACATACAAAAACAAATACATATACAAAAACAAAATTAAATCAGTCATACATAGACATCGAGATATAGTTGACCTTCATTCCAGTTTTTGTTTTGAACTCATTTGGTTCTTTATAGGCAATTACACGGGTTACAGTGAACGAAGGAAATTTGTGGTGGTTGTGGCGTACACAGAACAAAGGTGTATACCATATCAATGAATGTGTGTGCTAGCATGTGTGTGTGCGTCATGTGTGAGTTGTGTGTGTGTGTGTGCATGTGTGCGTGCGTCTGTATGTGTGTATGTGTGTGTGTGTGTGTGTGTGTGTGTGTGTGTGTGTGTGTGTGTGTGTGTGTGTGTGTGTGTGTGTGTGTGTGTGTGTGTGTGTGTGTGTGTGTGTGTGTGTGTGTGTGTGTGTCGTGTGTGTGTGTGTGTGTGTGTGTGTGTGTGTGTGTGTGTGTGTGTGTGTGTGTGTGTGTGTGTGTGTGTGTGTGTGTGTGTGTGTGTGTGTGTGTGAGTGTGTGTGTTGTAACGACAGACATCAGAAAACACTATCAGACCTACTTCAAATTGTAAGGACATGACGTGATTTTTTGATTATCATGCATTAGATATTACAGTTTGTATTTCTTATGGCAAAACAGTCCGGGGCTCACTACCATTTTTAATCTTCATGAAATTCTGTAAAATGAAAGCACGTGTCTGTCTAAAAAATACATGATAGGAGAACATTTCATTTTCATTCTTTACCAAAATTCTCAACTGTCTAAAATCCCTACGTTTAGGTTTATTTTGTAAATATAAATATGCATTTCGCACTGTTTGTTATTCAGGCAATGTGAGATAATATTACAATAATAACTTAAAATAACAAATACACACAATTCATGTACTCATTGGGTGCATTGTGTGTGTGTGTGTGTGTGTGTGTGTGTGCGTGTGTGTGTGAGAGAGAGAGAGAGAGAGAGAGAGACACACCACGTTATTGAAATTAATCATGGAGGGAATTAATCGAACATGCTTCCATTATTGTTGCTTCGTGTGGTCGGGACGTCAAATCGTGTTTGTCCGTGGCTTAATGCTTTTAAACACTAACCGAGTAACTCTTTATTAGGCCTACGTAAGCCCACCCTATTGCCATCCTACGACAAACAGAAACGAATGGACAAACGAATAAACAAACAAACATAGAACATGAGTGTGTATGTGTGTATGTATGTATGTGTGTGTGTGTATGCTTGTATGTGTGCCTGTGTGCGTTTATCTGTCTGTCTGTGTCCCCGACAAAATCTCCGCACCGGACTGTCAATACTCGGAATGGATTTATACGACTTAACACACTTTAAATTATTTTGTATGTCCCCTTATATGTCTCCTACCCCCCCTCCCCCCTCCCCCCCCCAAAAAAAAATAACCGTGCGAAGCGAACTCGCAAAACAGAAAACTGTTTTTGAGAGCATCTCTGTCCACACCCCACCCCTAATTGTTTTATGTCCAACTGAAATGGTTTGTTATAAACAGAAAAACAAATCCCCATAAATCAAAATAGGCCTACCCCTTTCTCTTCACATGTTTACTATAAATTGGCGACATGTACAAAACCATTTTCTTCTTCACTTGTCTTTATGGTCAGTGTTTCTATTCGGTGACTACAGCCGAACCGAGAAATGTACGATTAAGAAGTCATCTACACGATCATACTCCGGTATCAAAGTAATCAAACCACATTCAAACGAGTTATTTAAAAAAAGCAGAATTAATTGGACTCCATTTATACACTATATCCTATTGTCTGAATATTAGACTCCGCCTTAACGAAGCAGGGCCGTCCGCGGAGCTGATTCCTGAATAATGGTCTGGCAGTCAGAATATTAAACAATTTCAATTTCGTCTTTATTCGCATAAAAAGCACTTTTGAATATATATACAAACATCGAAACATACTTTTTAAAAACAGTTCACACACTAAACTAGAAAAAAAAAACCCACCAGCATATTCAATATATCAAAAGTACACCTAACACAGCAAAGAAAAAAGAAATATACAGTTAAAAAGTTACATAAATTGCATCATAACTTGTGTGGCATTGAGCAAGAACAGCCGAACCGTGGCTGTACAGTGAGGTAACTGTCGACCAATCAGCAGAGAGCGTTGTGAACACGTAGCACCAAACACGTCTTAGTGTTTGTGTGTGCGTGTGTGAGTGTGTGTGTATGTGTGTGTATGTGTGTATGTCCCTGTGTGTGTCTGACTGTCTCTTTCCCCGACAAATCTCCGCACCTGACTGTTAGTTCTCGGAACGGATACGCCATTGCCCTTTACATTATTTTGTATGTCCCCATGTATGTCCCCAACCCCCTCCCCTAAAAAAATCGTAGTCGGGGGGGGGGGGGGACTGTCATTAAAAGGTGTACACCATGCACGTACGAAAAACGCGTAAAAAGTGTATTTTCACGGTGGGCGATGTAGCGCGTACAGTTAAAAGGGTATCAAAATCGCCAAAATCAGGAAAAGGGTGTACTTTTAACAGAATTTAAGGTTTACTGTAAAAGGGTACCTTTCCAAAATTGAATACTTGTTTAGGGTATTCTGAGTTCGGTGGTCTTTATAAGGGTATCTTTTCAGAATTGAATACTTGTTAAGGGTATTCTGAGTTCGGTGGTCTTTAAAAGGGTATCTTTTCAGAATTGAATACTTGTTTAGGGTATTCTGAGTTCGGTGGTCTTTATAAGGGTATCTTTTCAGAATTGAATACTTGTTTAGGGTATTCTGAGTTCGGTGGTCTTTAAAAGGGTATCTTTTCAGAATTGAATACTTGTTTAGGGTATTCTGAGTTCGGTGGTCTTTATAAGGGTATCTTTTCAGAATTGAATACTTGTTTAGGGTATTCTGAGTCGGTGGTCTTTAAAAGGGTATCTTTTCAGTCTTGTTTAGGTTATTCTGAGATCAACAGATAATTACTTGTTTAGGGTCCATGAAAGTACATACACGTGCATGGTGTACACCTTGTAATGACAGTGACCCCCCCCCCCCGGTGCAAAGTAAATATCTCACGAAACAGAAAACCATTTTTTTTTGGGCATCTCTCTCCACAACCCACCCCTAATTGTTTCATGCCCAACTGCCATCTTTTTGTTACAAAGAAGAAAATAATCCCCAGAAATATAATCAAAATATCCCTATCACTTCAGTC
>JZLH01S0573954.1:0-16946 GCA_001188425.1 Eucidaris tribuloides
AAACTCGGGCTACCGGACTTGGACCGAAAGGCAGGACTTGGACTTGTACCGGACTCGCGACAGTCCACTGTTTACCTTCCGTAGGCGACCGGCCGCGTTGGGCAGGGCAGGCACGGGGAACCAGCGCATATGGGGCCGCCAGCGCGGCATTGATTTGCACATGGAGGTAGTTTGCACACACTGTAGCCTATACCGCTGTCAGTGCGATTACCGCACGCTCAGCCCAAGCCTGCAACCATTAGGGGCGCAGAACGGGAGTCTTCACTCTGCGCCGTAACTCTCCCGTACAACGTGCGTGTCTACACCCTGTGTTACTGCGGAAATTTCCCTCGCGAGAGGCACCGCGAGTATAACGTAAAATCTCGTTTCTGAGAAAACCAAGATACCGTTCCTCACAAGTGAGACTGAATAACAAGAATATGACCAAAACACACATTTTGCTGCTGTAAGGTGATCTTGTAAGCAATGTTTTGATATGAGATTAATCAAAATTTCACTCAAAATTTGAACATTTTTGATGTTCGCCGAGACGTTTCGATCACTTGATGGAACGCGTGACGTCACCGGTCGGCGCACCAAGGATTACGCACTCGCTAAACGTGAGTCGTGATTTCGGTGCTCGGATTAGTGGTGTTAGGCACAACTCAACACCAACACTAACACAACACCACTTCTGAAATCACCAGTGCGTCCAAGATCAATGCCGCGCTGGCCGGCCCCCATATGCGCTGGTTCGTGCCTAGTCCGCCAGCGCGGCCGGCCGCCTAGCTGGAGGGAACATGCTCTATAAACACTGGAAATAAACCCAATATTTATTATTATTATAAAATACACCCTTTTGGCTAAACCGGGGGGGGGGGGGGGGGGGTTTGGACGAAAGTCGCGTTACAGTCAACGCGACGCGACGTTGGCGCTCCCGACGCACCCTTTCGGCCAAACCGGGGGGGGGGGGGGGGCTTTGGACGAATATTTGCGTTAAGTCAACACACCCTAACGCGACGCAACCCACGCCTATCGGCATAATGCCATTGACTGTAGGCCCTGTTCAAGTATTGAGATGTAGGCCTATAATGTCAGCTATGTAAATAGGATTACATTAATTATTCAGTTTCAGGAAAAAAACAAAACAAATAAACAATCTGAGATGGCGGAAATTGATTTAATTAGAAGTTGATTTGGATCACCATTAACAAATTAAAAAGTAATCAGCTGAGATGATGTATTGAAACACAGATAAAGCAATGTCATTATGCTGTTAGTTTTACTTTAATTAACCTGTACTGATGATGCATTGTTCGCATCAGTAAATGTTTACTATTTAGTTATAGTAAGATAGTGTAGTAAAATACGAGCTGTGATTGGCTAAATTGGTACCACGTGACCTCCCTTCAAAAAGTTATATTGTACATATGTACAATATAACTTTCAATTTTGGATGGCAAAACCCGTGTAAATGAAATGGAGAGAATATCGATTAATTTGTTTGTAACGACTATATTTGTATATCGATTCGCAAAAGTTTAAATTTCCCATCGCAGCTAAAAATACGAATTTACCACCTGATCCACTATTATGTGCCGAGTCTGTGGGTGGTGGGGTAAGAATGTGATCTATTTAAATTTTTATTTACTCTTGTTGAAACAGAGCTGTCCCAGCCTTCCTCATACAGTTTTACGAATAACCGGGACGTATTCTACGACGAGAATCTACGCTCACATAGTGGCCGGCTAGCAGGCACACAGCGGGCCGCCGGTGGCCGTCAAGCCGGAGAAGCCCCGCTGCACTGCTAGCTAGCGCTGCATGCATACAGCTACGCTGTCGCATGGCCGGACCGGGCCGCGCCGTGGATGAGCGCCGGGGCTGCTGGCGCTGGTATGTGCGCGAGCGCCGCTAGATCTACACTATGGTAAAATTCATGATGGGGGCTTAGATTGAGGGATCTATTTACTATAATAAATAGTGAACGTTCTATCATACAATATTACTGGACTATATGAACTCCAAATATAAAATTATCCCTCGTGCAAGTCTATTTCACCTCAGCCTTCGGCCTCGGTGAAATAAACCTGCACTCGGGATAATTTCATATTTGTCGTACATATAATCCAGTATATTGTACAATAGATTTTACACTATTTATATAATAGTGTACAAACACTAATCTATAGGTCACTGTGATGATGTTACCAATTAGAAATTAAATCACTAGTAAACATCTCGGTCAAGTTATGAAATTAATAACAGTATAATCACATACATGTATGTGAATAAAGAACTGAAATGTTAAGGTTTTATTTATATTTCTGTTCAACAAATTATTCCAATACTTTTATGTTAAAAGCCATGGGCTAACAATGACCATAGTTAAAAAAAATGTGAGCTACATAATTCTCCATGCTCTACAATGTAAGTGTCTTTGATAAGGTCTAAAATTGAAGCCCTGAAAAATTTGTATTTCATAGTGATGGTTTAGTGCTTTAAAAAAGTGAAAATGTACAAACACTCAAATTGACAGGATTCTCCTGTCCATTTTCTCCCATAGACTTTCTGTGTGCAGATCTAAGCTAGTTTATCCTCCACTGGCGTGCAACTTACGTATTCATGCATATCTTGCTAGTGGCAGCATAACTGTCTAAACTTCTGTATTCTAGGGTGTTTATCAGCGTGTTTCTATTGAGCCTACCGTATTTATCCGGATAAAATTTAACCGGCTAATAGCAGAGAGCGTGCGTTTCTATTGGATCGCATTTTCCGTAAAGCTCGATCAATCGTTCCAGGATCATACGATTACTGGCTAAGTATTCCGTTGACCTGGGTTGCCACAAAGTATTGTGGGACGCGCGAGGTCAAATTTATGCTCAATCAAACACACATGCGCTGCAGCCAGGGGTCATGTATTCCGATCACGTGGTTTTGTTGATTTCTGGTTGTAATTAACCGGCTAATACCGCAACCAGCTGTTTCTATTGATGTCTTACGGTATTTACGGTATAGCTCTCCGCTATTATCCTACAAAAAGAAGGATAATTAGTGGCTAAACTTTCTCTGCTAAAAAGACGGATAATGGCGGAGAAGGCCTGTTTATATTGAGCTCTTCTACTCCATTAGCCGGTTCATTCCGGAAAACTAGCTTCAATAGAAACACGCTGTATTTGTCCATTTGAACACTGCTATGTCGCTAGATATCTGTTACCTTAAACTATGATTTCATGTAAAAGAGATGATGATTACAATGACATTTTTGTACAGTAGTAGCAAAGTATAGCAATGCAGTTTATTGTAAGATCATCTATCTACTGTATGGAGAATGGATAGTTTTTTTTTTTAGTACACTGGCTGACTGAGGGAAGAAACTATAATGGGAAATATAATGTGATGTCACTTCTGTCAAGTCAGAACAGCTGCCGACCGGCAACTAGACAGCCAGAGATAAAACCGTATCACCCCAATAACCCTGGATTTATTGGTGCATGTGTAAACCAAATGCAAACACATCACATATCTTTTTGTCTGTAATTGTATACACTACCACATGTGACATTTCTGATTACATGTGCACTGAGTTTGTAATCTGAAGAATGTTTCTGCTGACTGGGATGCCAGGACCAATCTTACAGGGAGATTTGCTGAAGCTTCTTTTGAAATGAATTCCCACTACCAATGAGTGCAAAACATTTCCACAACATGTCGTTGCCAGTTGTTCTAAACACAACAAAAAAAGTAACTAACCCCTTTTTCAAAATGTTATAAATTTAAAAAAGAACGGTGTTGAGCACAATAATTTGGCAAGGGATGTTCCTGCACTAATTCTCTAACTTCTGTGAGAAAATGTGACTGGTCCGTCAAGTCATGCATGAGTGAGCACATATTAAAGGCAAAAAGTCACTTTTCAAAAGTCACAAGGGTCATTTTGAGGGGTTTTTGATGCAGGATTTTGACAAATTCTGTTTCTGGTGAATGATTAATCGCTATTTATGTTAATCATCTATCGTTTGATCCTCTCATACCTCCTTTGACACTTGTTGCGTATTTTACGCTTCGGTGAGCGCAATTTAAAATGTCCACCCTTTCTCGATTTTGAAATTGTAAAATCCATTAAATTTACTGCAAAAATGTAAATCCAAATTTTTTCAGCAAAATGTATCTTTACGTGTTATACGAACATAAGAGGTTGTAACCATGACATGGTTGAGTGAGCACACTTTATAAATAAAGGGAAAAATGTCATTATTTACCATTATTTTGGCATAAGAGATGACTCATGTGACTTTTTGAAAAAGTGACATTTTCACCTTTAAATTCATGCTCATTCATGCATGACCCAACAGACCAATCACATTTTCACACAGAAGTTAGTCACATGAGCGTAGGAACACTCTTGCCAAATGTTTTGCACAAATTGTTTTGTTAAAAAAGTTATGGTATGTGAAAAAGGCGGGAGTATTTTTGTGTGTTTAGATTCATGGATACAGAACGGCACAAAACAAGATTTTCCCAGGGCCTCCAGACATTCTTGAGTGAAAGAAATCTAGTGCTTTTTCACAAATTTGCATTCATTTGAAAGATTTCTCATTGTGATATTATAAAACAGTTAAACTGCTGCCTATGTGGTGAATCCTGCAGAGCAAAAGGAAAACAAAATAGATATTGTCAATTTGTTCTTTTTAACATATTCTTCAGAGTGTAAAAAACTTTGATTTGATGAAAAATGTTAATTTTCTTTTAAGAAATATTTGAGTCTGCATTGCAGTTAACACATTTATGTTCAGTCTTTGATGTGTAACCTCAATTATATGGCTGCCAGTTGAGAAACCTCTATTAGTAGGCTGTGATCTTGCAGTGTATGTTCTCTATGTTTCATTTTATTATTGTAAAAACAAAATCACAAATGGATTGCAAGTGGTGAAATTAATGTTTTATATCATTTCATATAAATTGCTACTGTTTCATGTAAAAAAAAAAATAACACATAACAAATGATGAGTGAACCCTGCTAAGCCTCGCAGAAATGTATTTTTCATCATAAATCACATTATCTGGCCAAAAATGAGTGCCAATCCTGGGGGAACTGCATAAATGAGGTCCCACTGTACAGCATGTGCATTACCTCAGTCCCATAATGAGCCCTGATTGGTTAGATTGAGGATAATGTCTGATTTAATTGGGGTATTTGGCAGTATAATTGCATGCAATATACTCATTAACCCACATCGATAATTAGCATCGCCTTTAGACTCTGACACTAATTTAACTCTTGAGGAAGGTTCATTGTACTGGTTTACTGTATTTTATATTGGCATGCTAAATTTAGCAGGTTATCATTTCATATTTTATTTGAAGGACTTATAAGCTTGATGTATGCAGAAGACATTTCTTTGTTACTGCACAAAGTACATAATTAGTGTCATCTAGCTTGTGTATGAAATTCAACCTATGTACCACTTGATGATCACTATAGAATGTAGTGCATGGTAATAAAAAATCAGTCACTGACCTATGATATTAATTATACATGTTGTAAATTTCAATAATCACTCACAGTGTAATATAATAACAAAATGTAACATTCTTTTGTTGCAAACTTTTTTTTGATGGCCTTTGCATCTTGGTACAGGTGAGTTTGAAACTGTATAGTGTGGGTGTCAATAAATCACAGGATGATGTACATGTATATCATATGAACTAAAAAAAAATTCTCCCAAGCTTTCTTAAATCTCTGATTTTTGAAAGACTGCTTTTTTCCTTCTCCTTCTCCATTGTTATTCCTACATGTAAATCTTGCTTAAACATTGGAAAGAAATCCATTTTCTTGCTCTCATTCCACTTGTTAAATGATCTGTTGCAAAACATAAATTCTGTCACTTTATAAAGTTCTAAAAAACTTACAAAGACAATTAAATTTCCTTTTAAATAAAAACCTATTGAAATGTTCTATTGCCTTGCATTGTTTCTTTGGATGCATGAACTTTGCATACAGTACAAAGTGCAA
Source organism: Eucidaris tribuloides (assembly GCA_001188425.1). Taxonomy (NCBI): domain Eukaryota; kingdom Metazoa; phylum Echinodermata; class Echinoidea; order Cidaroida; family Cidaridae; genus Eucidaris; species Eucidaris tribuloides. The sequence goes on from JZLH01S0573954.1 coordinate 5,990, forward strand.
GTCTTGCTGTTATCATTACTACTTCTACTATCTGGTACTGCAAATTATTTCTTGTGTACAAGATCACAACTGATACATCGCAAGAAATACATTTCAAAATTAATTTCTATTCCATATCCCCAATGAGCCATTTTGATGGTGTACAATCAGACACAAAACATCACTAAAACACACGCCAAATACTGGAATTTAAAGGGCATTGACATGATTGGGAGTAATAGAAATGCCTCCAGAACCAAACTGGTTCAAAAATATACAAAGACGAGCTGGAGTGTATCTCATGACTAGAAGGATTTGTCCTGAATATACATTATTTACGTAATGAGAATCAAGCATGAACATACCAGTACTGAATTTCTGTCATGCCCCAAGAGAAATTAATCCCATACAAAGCTACACAATAAATGTGCCTGTCACAAGGCATACTCATGCTACCTTTTTCAAAATGAGTCAACATTTGACAACAAAATTTTCACAGCAGGATCCTTGCATAATACTTAATTCCAGAATAGTTTAACGTCAAGTTGAGGACTACATCCAATCGTGTCATATACCTTTTTAACCATTGGAAAATGTAAAAAAGAAACATGTGTAGTACAGAAAGATTTCCCTCCTACATGTAGCATTTGTGATGACAGAAAATAATTTAATCTATGTTTACCTGGACATGCAATCATGCGTATACGATGAACTTTTCATGCAGACATGGCTGGTGGGATAGGATAGTAATGCGGCGCCATATCCACATGACTTCCTAATGTACCGTGCATCCCATCGGCCATTAGCAAATGAATTCAATCCTAATGAAAAAAATTAAATTTCATTCCGTAGTAAAGCAGTAATTCATTTGTGCATCCACTTTTGACAAGCGCTACACAAACTATCACGCTTCTGTGCAAACCAAAAATAAATTGCGGTGTGATGTTTGTTTGGTTAGCATTTTGTAAATACATCGTCACTCCCTAAGCATCCTTTGCTGAAGTGGTCTGTAAAGTCTTTCTTGGGTTTACAATGGTAAAGTAAAAGGTACAGTAGATTCTTCATTCCATATTTGGTGTTTCTTTAGATATTGTAAAAGGTTTGTTAATTTTTGTCCAGTTGAAGGTTACATATTTGAATATCATTGTTTGCCTTTTGTAAACCAATCTACCTGAGTTTGTAGGGCTGTAGGAAACGTCTTTTGAAAAGCTTAACCTGTAGGGGATAAGTATGAGGTATCTTGTGGCCGGGTCTATGGATAATGAATGTTATATCGAAATCAAATCGCTCCAACAGGTTAAAGTCTCGTTATGTAGAGGTTTGTAAGAAACAACAGTGAATAGATAACAAATACCTAAATATCTATATGTAGCTGTTATTTATATTTAATATCTCACTCAGTTTACAATAAGTAGATATCTTGCCAAAAATGTGCAAACAAAGAAAAATAAAGATAACCTCCCCCAAAACAACCAAATCAACCCCCCCCCTGAAAAAAACACACATATATTTGTAAACAGATTATTGTATGGGGTTTAATTAATGTCAAAGCACAAAACGACAAAACTCATTATAAGGTAAAAAAAAATATCCAACTGGAAGTGAAAGACCTTTCTCACTATGTTATTCAGTTCAGAATGTAAAGGGGCATGTCTGGCTACGGAAAGCGGTTTGATTACCTGTCAATATTACCGGTCATTCATTAACAGATATGTACGTACATGTACTGCAGCTAATTGCACTTAATTGTGACCTGTCACCTCGATACTCTGATAAAGTTGCACATCTTATGAAACATAAACATAAAAAGAATATTACTGTGGATAAAAATATGAATGTAAAAACTTTTGTTGAAGGTCAATAAACTTCTGATTTTTTGAAGACACTTGACATGCATACTTAACATAATTAGGATATTTGGCACTTTCTGTACCATTGGGTTGTGCAGCTTTTTCAGGGTATCGTGGTGATGGGTCACGATTGTTATTACATTTCATTTGATCAGATAAGTTTAGTGCTTAGACACCTAACAGGGACTAATTCATACTCTACAAAGCCAAACAGACTCTTAGAATTTGAGTTATACATGTAGATGGATAACACTCATGCAATATTTAAAACAATGAGCAATGGAGAGACAAACTAAGTCATTTTGTGTAAAAGTTGTACATGTAGGTTGTGTGTACAGTGTGACTTACTACAATAGCAGGAGAAAAATAAATTAATCACTTTTGAATAAAAGTGATTCTGATTCGCCCGTACTATATTTACCAGTATTAATGACATGCTAAAAATAACAGAGTGTAACTTTAAAACATTTACATTAAAGCCTGAGATGCTGTTATGACGTTTGACTGACATAAAAAAGTTATTTATTATGAATTGTTTGTAAAAAATAATAATAAAAAAAACAACTCACGAGAGTCACGAGACCAAACTCGGATTTTTCCTAAGTGAACAACGGCTAAAATGGAACATGAAAAAGGAGATGGAAATAAAATGTTTCTCTGGTATAGAATTTTGTAGTACTTGTAAAAATGTACATGTACACTAGTATAACAGTTTGAATTCAGATCCTCCAACAGATTACAAATGGTATGTCTGTTTTGCCTGTCTATCTAGTTATCGTTCATTCCCAGGTGTGTAGCCTAGTTAAACGGGTTAAAAATATACCAGTGGAATGTGCACAGGTGTAAATGCTACCCCACGGTGTTGATGATTAATTTTTCAGGAGGTGAAAATTACAAGACAAAAGATGATTTTTATCCAGGTGTAACTTGCGTCAGTTATAAGTTATGTATTTTTGAATCATTAACAAGATGTAAGAACAATATAATATAAACTAAAAATATAAATAGGATAATGGAAATACCACTCTGGAATGTACAGGTGTAAAACCTGTACATTGGTGTTAATGATTAATATTTCAGGAGCTGAAGATATATTTGGTAAATTAACAATCATAGTCCAGGTGTAACTTGTGTCAGTTCTAATTTATTTTACGTTGTTATAAGAAGTCAGAACAATACTATAGAGAATAAAATATAAACAGGGATGCCCCACAAATTTAAAATCTGTGCATTTTTTTCAGTTCAGTTTATTGTTCTGAAACTTTTACAATTACAGAAAAACGAAAATTGCTTTTTCAAGATATACAAAAATAATATTCACATTTTCAAAATTATTTTCAAATGATATGATATATACATAAATATACATAAATAACTACAGACTTAAATGATTAATTTTTTTTTCAGGATCAGAAGACTAGGAAATTAAAGATCTTCTAATTTAATTCAAGTGTAGACTGTTTTGGTGGAAGGCATATGAGACAAATAGGAAGGTGACAAAAATATCAGTGTTGTGTATTCTACTTTCAGGTGTAGATGTGGAACTTGCAGATATGCAAGATTTGATATTACACTACAAACTGGCATATCTCCTGTCTAAATAGTGACTAAAGTGTGATTCTGAAATACTTTGCAGAAAATGTGAATCCTTACTTTGTTCTCCCAGGCAAAGAATAGGAAAAAAAGACCCCTCCCCCCCAAAAAGATCATATACCCTTGAGGGCTTGCATAAAGTATGTGTGGCACACAGAACTGTTTACTTCCAAATTTTTATTGAAGGGGAGCGTCATGGCTCAGTGGAGAAGACTCGGTTTCTCGACCCTGGAGTTCCGAGTTCGAATCCAGCGCGCGGCCCATGGCGTTGTGTCGTTGGGTAAGACACTTTATCCCCACCTTCCGTTCGCCTCGGATAGGACGTAAAGAAGCCGGTAGGTCCCGTGTTGAAGACAGAAACACCTCTCACGTAAAAGAACCACGCACGTTCATCGAAAAGAGAAGGGTGAAAACGCCGTGTTGTGGTCAAATATCCATATTCAAACTACCCGGGGACTGGATGCCTTGAGGTAACAGTGATTAAGTTCACTTTTCTTAGAGTTTCCCTGTCATCCGAAATGATGACAAAGCAATAATAATTAATAATAGAAATAAAATAATAATAATACGTTTTGAAAAAAATGCTAGAATCATTAAAGGCAGGGTATATACAGTATTTCCACATACAAATATCAGTGCTAAATGTACATGTAGTAGGTACATGTACATGTACCAATTGCATCCTGGAATTTTTGTACATTTCTGACTAATTTTTAAAGTGCTGAAATTCCCATTGGCATTATGGAATCCATGAAAGTTTAAATGAAATGGAATAAATTTGTTTCCTGAACAGTGGGGTACACAGGGTAAAATTGTCTGCAGTCAACTCATTACATGCTAGAGGATTTAACTCTTTATGTACCGTAGTCGCAGATCTGCACCAAATAATACAGACAAAGTCCATAGAGGTTTAGATCCTCCGGCACATTAAGAGTTAAGCCTCGTATTGTTTGTTGCTGATCTGCGACTTTGGCACGTTGCGAGTTAAAGATTCCATTTAATATTATGGAGGTTATTTTGATATCTAAAATATGTACATGTACGTAATAGTGCTTCAATGGAATAATAAACACCCTAGAATACAAAACTGCCACTAGCAAAATGTTATGGATAGATTATAGATATCACATGTGACTTATGCATTCAGTACATTCTCACACATCAGTTTACGCGGGAAAATGGACATGTACATATATGGTGAAACTGGGTTCTCAAAGACTTTCACTCTTTTAAAGTAATATAAATCATAACTTTGAAGTATGCATTTTTTTTTTCAGTACATGTTCTTCATTTTGTTAAACTGAGAACTTTATAAAAGAATGCCTTTAATTAGATTATATTTTAAAATATGGTGTCTTTTTAAATTTAACATCATAGCGATCAATGATGTACAGTGCAAGATTGTATTTTTTATAGTGGCACTAAAATACTCTCCGTGACCTTTAATTAATTACTTTTAAGGCTTGAATATGCCATTATAAAATGACAGTGTTATGTGGGCGTACATATGCATGCTTTCCTATTCATTTATTTTATTACAAAATTATTTGCGTTGCTTGATGAGTTGTTATTTCCTAATGAACTTTCCCATAAGCAGGGCAAGGGAAATTAATTTTTATTAGGGTTAATGGTGCATTTTCATTTACATCGCTTACAGCGTATGTAATTATTATGGCATGAAATTTGCCAAAATAAAGTCGGGATAAATTTTGCAGTAAACTGAATGTCAGATATTTGCTGAGCGGAGCACTTGTAATAGCAACTGCTTGATGTCTAAAATAGATGTTGTCAAAGTATAAAGACAGAAATCAATAGAACTCCCAACTCTGAAAATATGTGGGTTCTCAGTGATTTGGTATTTGAAATGTAAAAAAGAAATAAAAATCACAATGGGTCCAATTTATTTGTGAATGTTAGGAATTGCATGTGCTGAAGTCACCCATATGTACATTGGTGATTGGTGAACAACATTGTAACCCTTGTAGAAGGCACATCAGAGTGTGTGATAATGTCATATATTTTAGTCCCACCCCCCCCCCCAAAAAAAATAGATATGATATGAAAAGCAAAGTCATTTTTCCTAAATACTTTGAGCAAGAAGTAATTACATGTACATGCATATCTTGTGCATCATAGACAAAGAAAATGCCTGTGTAAATATTCTAAGACCTGTACTTGTAGGGCATACAGTGTTTTCATTTTTATTTTCATTTTCTTACTATCCTTGGGCAATTCTATTGTATGATTTTTCAAATTTCAATTGGAATTTATATTGTAATCAGTGATTATACTGTGCAATGTGTATATCATACAAATTCATTTTTTTTATCATCATGAATCTTATGGTTTCAGAGAGCCAATTTTACCAATTTATGTATCAGTGATTGATAATTCACTATATATTCACTATATTTACTATATGATGCATTTGTGACTACATGTAACTTGCGATCATTCCATACCTGTGAAAGTTAACGGAATAATCCATTGGAGACGATTTGATTTTGATATAACATGAATTATCCATAGACCCCGGCACAAGATATCTCGTACTTAGTCTCCAATGGGTTAGATTAGAAATCATGTGTAATCTGTAAAACAGGGAAGTGGCCTTTACACAGTTTTTATACAATTTTTATTTTTTATTTATTTATTTTTTTGCGATTCATCATAATAAGGTAAGTATTAATTTGACAGTACAGGTACTTGTACAGTGTATGTGAATGCAGGTTTATTTGCACACGTACTGGACTAACTTACGCGAGCTGAATTGCCAAGCATATTAGCTTACAATATTGTTGCTAGGCAACCACCAAATTCATTGCTCGTTATAATTGCAAGGTTAAACGTGTCCAAACCACTGAAGTTCTATATAATATATAATGGTAGTGATTGGGATCGCTTAAAGCTCTGTGCAGCTCTGGTTTTGATAATTTCCGGTATTGGTACTAAAAAAAAAATCTGGGGAATCATCTAATACTAATGTATTCTTGATTTAATTCTAGCTGCATGGGGGTTACAAGGATAGAAGTATTTCTGTGAAAATACAATGAAGATAACAATTCTGTGTAATGCAGTAGTTACAGGATAGCACAGTGCATTTAGTATACTTACATTTCTCATGTTTGGTTTTGTTTTAAAAAGGTTTGTAGTATACTAGTATTCCCCAAGTTTGTTTGTTTTTTTTCAAAAGGTTTAAGATAATAGATATAAATGCTAGTAAATTAATTCATGCTACTCTCATGAACTGGTTATGTACTGAAATTTACTGTTTTTTTAAAATAAATTTATAAGAAATTTTTAAACTCCTCAATATACATTTTAATCCTTTATCTGATCAATATCATAAATATAAATTAACTTTTAAAATGTAGCTAATAATAATTAATTTTAAATATTTTCTGCTAAAGCTGTAATCTTTCAAAGAACTCTTGTCCAGTATGTTTGACTATTATTAGTAAAGTACATGTACATGTATGTTGTCAACTTTGCAGCAGTGAATCTGATCTTAATTAAATGGTAAGCTGATCACAAGCACAATCTTTGATCTTGAAATTTTTTGTTTTCTTCTGTTTGTTTGTCTTTTTCCTTGGATATTTTTGGAACAATGTTTCATCTGAGCTATGGAGAATATGAGCATGTGACTGAAATTCTTTTACATAACTTGGGACTTGGCCATCAAAAGATTTATAAAAAAAAATCAAAAGAATTCAATTAAGATAAAAAGATAAGACATAATTTGTTGTATTACTATGAGCAGCCTTCGAAGATACCTGAAATGTGATGTGACTGAAGAAAATTTAAACTGGACATAAACAAGGATTTCACATGCATTATGTAATTTCTCTATCTTACCCGTTTGAGAAAAGGGAGTTCATAAAGCAGTTAATTGCAGTAAATCTAATTTACCTGATTTATTGACAATTTCATACTTTGCTGATCAAAACATATTTCCATTTAATATAGGAAATGCTTCTCTTCAATAAGGTTCCGTCAATTGAAACGATTGCACCCAGAAATTGTAATCATGTGCAATTTCTCTGGTTGGAGAAAATTTGATTTCAATATAACATGCATTCTCCATAGACCCCAACCCAAGATATCTTGTTCTTAGTCTCCACTGGTTAATGTGGAATAAAGTGTTTCCTTTTCTAATTTCAAAGTTCAAAGTATGGTTGCTACATTTTATCTTAAATTTGATTGTAGGACTGTATATTTGACAGGGGAAAAAGTATTATTTAGTGTTAAAAATTACATGGTGCGGGGAATAACTACAGTACTAAAGTTCAACTTGCTCCTGAGTTCCTGTGAGGATGTTGCAAATTTTAGACCATGCTTTAATATCATGTTATGCATAGTTCAGTTGGGGCACTTCATGTAGTATATAAATTATTTGATCAAGCACATTCAACATTATTTGTTGAATAGTTTGTGATGTATACAATTTAGTTATGACTCAGCATGTCTTGGTTTTAAAAATGTTTAATTTCCCATTAGAACTGAGAGTCATTTTATCATTAAAAAAGGCATTGTGCAGTGAACATGAACATTTACATTGTTCATTGTTTGTACTTTGTATCCAGATAATTGATCAAAGTTTCCCCTCATTGGAGCTGCTGTCAACCCAAGCAGTTTACACATTTTAAAAATGAGGGATTCTGTTTTTTAACCGCACTGGCCTACCGCAACACTGGGTATTTTCCTTTCTTTCTAATTACTGCTGTATTTTGATGGATCACTGTGTGCAGATGTTGGCAGGAATAAAATAACCTAATGGTGATAAATGAGGTCATCATTCAAATTACTGTCAAGGAGTCAAGCAAGAAACCAAAGAATTTTCTCACCGCAGAGCCATTAAGAACATAAAAAATACTTCACATGTTTCTTTGTGAACAGGCTGCGTCATGTTGGGGCATAGGGGCGTACCTGTAGGGGGCAGAGATGCCTCCCATGAATTGTGAAATTGTTCAGGTACACCCCTCAAGCTGGAAAAAGCTATGCTGAGACACCAATCACAGACACAAAGACACACACATGCACGCACCCACAGACACATTCCCTACCCCCCCCCCCACACACACACACACTGGCTCAAGTAGAGATACTGATAGCCTACATGAGTGTATCTTGTTGTGCAACTCATTCTTCTGCGTGGGTGGGGGGGGGGCCCTACTTGGCCTATACAGTGGACATATGACTACTGTATTTTTTTAAAAGGAAATGTTACATTTTAATGTGTTTGGATATGTTTTCAGCCAGGTCTCGTTAGATGGAGACCATTTTTTTCCTGCTCCTACACTAACACCCCAACCTGAAAAAAAGTAATGCCCCATTGTGTAGTCACTGAAAAAAATGGCCATGATAATCTTTGGATTAGGATATTAAATGGAGTTTTGATTCAAAAGGAAAATAAAATCCTTTGACCTTTCAACATTGTTTTGGGGTTGAATGTGTGACATATTAAAGATGTAGCAAAAACCCTAAACCAAACCTAATCAAAAGAAAGAAAGAAAGAAAGAAAGAAACAAACAAACAAAACAAAACTTCATTGCATTGGTGTAAACTTAAAAAGTGTAAATTGTGATCTGCAATAGAAATTGTTGATGCATTCTATCGTGTACTGGTTATTGGGTAACACATTTTGTATTCATGAAACCATTAATCTTTGGGGCAAATGACTCTGTGACGACTGCTAACAGTGAAACTTACACTGTGCCACTTCATTGACTTTTAAATCTTGTGCTGTCAACCAGGGTAGTCATGGACGTCTAATTTACATGTGGGTGGAAATGTTTTGATATACAGCACTGTGAGAATGTTATTAAAATCCGTCGTGGGTATTGAGAGATGCATGGACATCCAACAGGCAGTGTGCAGGGAGGATATCCCCCTCCCTCCCTCGCAATTTTAAACATATGGGATGATTTTGATGTCAAAGTAACGAGACAGTATAAATTTTAAGAACAGTCCCTAATTCTTTGCAGCAAAGAGATACTTAACCCGTTCAAGACAGTTTGATTTGCCTAAGGTTAATGACATGATTGGGAATACTTGAAAATGCTCGAAGGAGCCAAATGAGTTGAAACATATACCAACTATACACCAGTTAGGGTGAATGTCCCATTGGAAGGATTTGTCTTTGATTTGATTACTTAAGGAGAATCAAGCATGAACATACCAGTATTTTATTTTCTCTGAGGCCCAAGAGAAATAGATCCCATAGAAAGTCACACAGCAGATTTGCCTGCCACAAGGGATATTGACATTAGCTATTTTAGAATGAGTCAATGTGTGACCACAAGATTTTCACAGTGCAGAATCCTTGAATATTTTACTTTATTCTAGAATAGTTTCAGCCCAAGTTGAGGACTACTCCAATCATGCTTACTACCTTTAACACACTTTTCTGTGGGCAATCTTGAGGAAATATCCTGTGTCTAGTCTTCAACAGGTTAAAAGAACAAAAAATAAAGTCTGAAAACATACTCTGTGGAATGTCGTATAGAAGGCATGTTTTTGTTCGGTCAAAATTCATTGTTGGAAAGTGCTATAGTATGCCTTCTATACCATCAGTGAAAATAGTTTGAGTCGGAATGAATAAACAATCTTGTTAAAAAGGCCACAATGTACTTTGGATTCTGTCAAGTTGTTAGCATACTTGGTGGTCAATGGTTGCATGGTGATTATGTTTGAGGTGATGAGAAATTGACGTCCTCGTAATGTGGATGTTGAGTCTTGCGGTAGGGTCCTTGAAGGCTGAGGCTCTGATGGATCTTCAGCTGTCTCTAGGAGTAATGTACGCGTTGACACATTTTTAACATTCTCTCTCACGTCTGTGTCGTTTACAGGACTGAACAAACTTGCAAACACCTAGACTGCATTATCGCGAAAGACCAAGTCAACATCTTAAGTAGAAGAGAGAAGTAAGTATGTCTGTTTGTGTGGTGGTATGTGTGTGATGGATTTTATGGTGTGTGTGTTCATGGGCACATGCTTGTGAATGTTTTAATGTCTCTTTATTGTCAGTGAATGTGCAGCATCCCTCCAGGCAATTACATGTACAATGCATGTACGTGTACGTGCATATGTGGACAGTAATTGGTGATGTGCATCTTCATGGATTTGTGCGGAAATTGGTTAAATGTTATGGTATTGTTATCGGGGGTAATAAAAGATGGTAATCACAGTGTGACCCTTGAGTTTTGTACAAGAGAACTGTTTTGACTTTGCAGTTATAGTACTTCTACAGAAATTGAATTTGAATATAAACAGTGTTATGCATGTATGTTGTCATTTTCAACTAATTTTGGCCAAAAAAAAATGTTTTCATAACATACACTGGCATAATGATCCCTTTACTTAAATGCACTTTGTATTCTATTTTAAAGTACAATGTGCATTTGCATTTTCATTTGCTTTTAAAGCATTTCTCTATAGAGGCATATTTACCTTATTAATTACGAAAAAAAATCCCTTTGCCGTATTAACCAATCTTCAGCTTATACATTTACTTTATTTGTGGGCGCAGTACATGT
>JZLH01S0573976.1:11201-29468 GCA_001188425.1 Eucidaris tribuloides
CTTTGATGTGCAATCACCAAATTCATACCAGAGGTCCATCTCTCACCGCCGTTTCATTGCCATAGGCCGTGTATTAAAAAGTACGACCGTCTGTGTGTTTGCGCTGCTTGCACATTCCTCCACTAAGTGCGCGACTCGGCATACACACGCACAGTGAATGGCACCGCGGTGAAATTGAACTGGCGACGTGATCAAAATATGATGTATGTTTTGGGGTCATTTCTCGAATGGCCGTAGCTTTATACGCAATTCCAGTGTTACAGTCTTCGAATAAATTTAGTTTCTCATGGAAAATACTCGCTTCTTTTTCGAGTTTTCATTTCTTAATAAAAAAAATTAGCGTGATTATCGGAGTGTTACAATGCATTGACTTGTAGCGTGTGTGTGTCGTGTGTGGAACGGGTGCTTTGTATACGACTACAAATTTATATTTTTTTTATAATTTGGCACGAAAGTCGGTAAACACTGTCTCCTTTACACAAGAACTGCTACCCGTATCGGTGACCAAACTGTTGTTCAAAACCAATGACGTTGATTTTAAATACATGAACACTTACCCGCATACTCTTTAGACCTCCGACCCCTTATCACCGACCGAGAAATGTCGCACAATCACAACCCGGCATTGCCGATCTCACGCAATAATGATAACGCGTGTTATTGGAAATGTGTTTATTGTTTTACGGCGTTTTGATTAAACAAAATATTAAGTTAAAAATATATGTGTGCCAAAAAATATATTTAACAAATATTGGGGTTAAAGAAACGATAACAATGAAATAAAAAAGGCATTTAAATTGAAAATCCGTAGACCCGCCAATACCACGATTGGCAACGCCCTCTCGCGGGAAAATTGAAACAATTGTAATACATTATGTAGTAAACAAACGATCGACTACGCAGCGCCGAGTGAGAAAAACGGCTTTTACAGTTGGGAATGTACACGAATTTTTGAAGTTTTGAATGGATTTACCAAGGGAAATCGTAACCCAAGCATAAATAATTATAAAATTTAGTCTTAACAAACGAATTCACATAAAAACATCAGAATAAGTAGAAATTTCTTGATTTCTTGCCATAAAGAAGACCACATTACATTTCAAAAACGTATTTTCATTCTCTCAAATCAACATTCTACAAGTTCACAATTGTTTCATAAGCCATCATCCAAACATAATCATCAATTACACACTAAAGACGGACAAGGTATTTTTTTTTATTTCTTGTGAAGACAAAATTAAGAAGACAAAATTAAATTAAAAAAATATTGTAATTTTCTCAAACATTCAGTCTGCAATTTCACAAACAACTGTCTGTTTCATAAGTCATCATCCAACCATAATTATCCAACAATAACACACTGAAAGTGAAAAGGTAATTTTTTGATTTCTTATAACAAAGAAGACTAAATTGAATTTAAAAGTATAGGGGCCTACATTTTTTCATTCACTCAAATAAACATTCAGTCTACAAATTCAAAAGCAACTGTTTGTTTCAGAATTTCATCATCCAACAATCATAATTATCATCAATAACACTCTGAAAGTGACAAGGTAATTTCTTGATTTATCTTAATAAAGAAAACCAAATTAAATTAAAAGAAAACATTTATTTTTATTCTGTCAAATAAACATTCAGCCTACAATTTCACGAACAACTGTCTGTTTCATAAGTCATCATCCAACCATCATAATTATCAATAACACACTGAAGGTGAAAAGGTAAATTCTTGATTTCTTGTAACAAAGAAAACTAAATTTAAATTAAAAATATGTTGATTTTCATTCACTCAAATCAACACTCAGTCTACAATTTCACAAGCAACTGTCGGTTTCATAAGTCATCATCCAACATCACAATTATTATCAATAACACACTGAAAGTGAAAAGGTAATAAGAACAACACAAAACTCTTATTAAAAAAAATAAATGACAAGTACATGTGTTTATTTTAGAGGGAAAATGATACTGGGTACATTAAAAATAAACATATAGGCCTATGTAATTTACAGCAGCAGATTAAATATATAATTACACATAATATGTATTACACTGGCTGGATTCCAGCGCTTGAGAGTGCTGAGTAATAACTAATAAGCAGTTATTTACAAACCCATCAGGAGGTTTTGATACTTCAATTAAAGAGTTGAGTAAATTTTGGATGAATTTTATCATTTTTTTTAATGGTTACTCTGTTATCACAGCACAGTTTATTCAACTAAACACTCGCCTCCCCGGCAGCAGTGCACAGTGCCAGGTCATCACGTCCAGCTACAAGAACAAATTTGCATCAATCGAACAATTAATTTGTTTGCGAATCAATGACAATGTTGAAATCAAAAATATTTCTAAAGCAAATTTACCATCGTGAGTACGGAATTCCGTGATCAATCATCCTGCGGTTTGGTTTGAAACTTCTCCATGACGTTCGTTTCAGCATACACACGACAACTGCACTGCGCGTTTCCACCCCCCCGTATAGTTCCTTACTGGTAATCGACTGCATGCAAGCCATCGGCAGTCCATACACGCGCGCGTAACGTCGGCGGGACTCGACCAGACTAGTACTGCGTCCAAGGCCGTCACCAATTGCGCTCACTCCCCTCTCCGCACATGTTTACCCCATTCCTCTTCAAAATCTAATAGCTTTTCTCCTGTCTGTCACTCGGTCTACACGCACCACACTCCATTTTGACTCTTTAGAATCGACCCGTTCGCACATCAACAATAGAAATTCTACTTTTGCCGGGGACATAGATATAATACTTCTCTGTATAATTCTTTTATCATGTCAAACTAACCCTTCCAAAACACCCCCATAATCGGCCAATCTAATCCGTGGCCGAACGTTGGCATTCGCTTACGTACCATTAAACACAACCAATATTTTCTGTTTCACTCTTCATATCTCCCGCCATAAATGCACACCAAGACCAATTTCCACCGGATTCTTGCATACCTTCTCTATTAAACCGAGTATCTGTGAATGACAAGACGCAGAAAGATATCTTTGACCCAGGCTGCCCTTATGCAAGGAACGCGCTACTGCACACATCGGTGTCTCCGAGCGCACAGTTACCCCGTACGATGCACTGCACCCCCGCCACTCGCCCGAGAGGGCCTGTCTATTTAGCCTGTGAAACGGCCGGGTGCTCTTGGAAGGTGCGCAGGTCAGTTTGAATGTGCAGTTCGAATTTGCATTAGGTCAACCGGTCAAATGCAACTTTCGTGACTCGGCAGCCTCGTCCGCTTCTGCTCCTGTACCGCCCACTTTGTTCTCTAACTGACATGAACTCCTTTACCTTCATCAATTACTGCAACACGAGACCTCAATTCTAGACACAACTACTGACTAAAGTGAAGGCCACGATCGCCGCTACAAATCCACACGGCAATAAGTTTTATATCTCTATCCTCTTCATCCGCGAACCCTTTCCCTCCCAATTTTTCAAAACAATACTTTCGGGCCCCATAACACCCTTATCCATCCTAACCTCTCCTGACATTTCTCCACCCCCAACCCTTTTCACTCACCATCTACTTACGCATCTTTTTTTCAGCTACACATTCATTTGCCTTACTTGCACTAGCGGCACACTCCCCACTCCTCGCCTTCATCAGCCCTATCTCAAGCATTCTTAGTGTTCCACTCTCGATTCCTAGGGATAACGTAGGGCTATACGCATCTATGGCGTCATGCTAAGCTGTTCAGAAACCAGCACCCCCTAAACTGCTGACAGCCTCAGAAGTCATATAGCATAGTTTTGACATGCAGTCTCTTCATGACTGCGATATGCAGGCGAGACAACGCTTGGCGTTTGCCTTGTTATTATTATTATTTTTATTTATGGATGTCAAATGTTGATTAGGCCTAAAAAAAAAATGTTGTATTGGCGTAACCCGCTTGACCCTAAAAATATCCCCGACCCTACTTTTTCCCCCTTTTTGTAATTGCTATCGATAGTATCGATATCGCATATCTTGCTGACTTTGCGATCGAATTGAAAACCCGGAAGTGTTGCGGACAGAAGTTACAGAACAGCGATTTTCCCACCATATGCGCGCATACAACGCACTTAATCATGCGCTTCTATATGGAGCCTAGCTAGCTATAGCCTCTAGCCACGCTAACTACATGTAGCTAGCGATGATCGAGCTGTAAAACTCAACATGGCGTCTTACGCAGTAAAGGTAACGGGCACACTTATTATTTTCAGTGTCCTTCTCAATTTTGGCTTGAATGATGTCATTGATGAACTATCGCAAGGAATAGCAGTTTCCGAATTGGCCAATTGTAGGCTTATAGTTCATAAAGTGAAAGCATTGAGCGCTGATCGAGGCCCATTAAAAAAAAAAAAAAAACACCGCTCTACCAACCCTATTTTTCAGTGAGCCATATTACTCCAATACTACAACAATTTTTTTTTAGGCCTTATGATGATGACTTCCTAGCAATGACAATAATATAGCTTCCAGTTGTATCAATATTGATAACTCACGATTCTTTTCCATTCACAAAGATTTCTTCGTTTTATTTAGCATGTAACCATTATTTCATGCTTCAGATGTACTGGGCGAAACGGAAACCCCCTTCCTCTTCTTCTCCGCCCTGTGCTGGTTCTATGGACGCAACCTCTACAACCACCTTCGCTACCCCATCGGACTCATCTCGACCAACTGGGGAGGAACTCCGATCGAGGATTGGTCTTCTCCTGACGTCCTCGCCAAGTGCAATGTGTCGTCAAATTACTACAAGGAGGTGGAGGTTCCCGACTCGATGCCGGACTTGGGGTTGGGGGGCCCCCATAATCCCAACGGATTGTGGAATGGGATGATCCATCCTATGCTAAACATGACTATCAAAGGAGCCATTTGGTACCAAGGTTAGTAGAAGTAGATCACAGTATTTTTTGTGTGGCACAAATTGGGGATTTTTGTACAGGTGTCTTGAAGATAGACTTATTGGTTGTTACATTTTGAGGCAAAATGGATTTTCTAAGTTTCGTTTGACAAAATAAACCTCATCGCCAATCTGCTTAGATAGAGAAAGAAGAAGAAGAAGAAGAAGAAGGAGAAGAAGAAGGAGAAGAAGAAGGAGAAGAAGAAGAAGAAGAAGAATGACATTTTATAATGCACTAAAATCCACCTATTAATGTAGGTGCTCATTGTGCAGTTACCTTAAAATACACAGGAGAACGTAACACATTTACAGTAGAAATAAATAGCTGATAATCACGGTTAAAATGTATTTTTCATGAGGTGAGTTTTCAGGTTAGATTTAAATTGTGTTAAGGAGGTAGTCAATTTTATTTCTTCCGGTAGATTGTTCTTCAAGCATGGTCCGGCAGATAAGAAAGATCTTCTTCCCCATGATCTAGTGAAAACAGACTGAGTTTAAAGATGTTTGTTACTGGAACAGACAGGCCGGTTAGGTTGATGAAGTTTGAAATTGGGACCAGAGATTAAAGGCCAAGGATCTCTTTTGCATGCCTTAAAATTAACAAGTTAAGAAGAAGACAAAGAAGGAGGAGGAGGAGGAGGAGAGGAGGAGGTAAACATGAGATTTAAGGGTATCCAGCCTAGGTCATTCCTATTTTATTTTCATTTGATTTTTGTTTGTTCTGTTATTTTCCTCTATGTGACAAATGAGAGCTATATTTAAAAGCCACTGGCAGTATTCATTTGCTATGATTCTTATTTCACTGGCATGATTGTTTCCACGCTATCACAGATCAGTGCAAACAAATTCTTGTGTGTTTACTTATTAAAATTGATCTGTGTCAGTATTAAAACCGGACATTTGCAGCTGAAAGGTAATCATCTGTTCTTTTTCATGTATTTACCTTTTGCTGCAACTAATATCTTACCTTCTTGTTCACAGATTGGAAGTCTGCAAATCGTATGTGCACTCGTAACATACACTCTCTCTCGCATACAGATGATTTTCAAATAGACATTGGACAATCACATGTCAATACGATAAAATTGTAATTTTTTGACACAGAAATAAATAATGCTAATTACAATCCCCTGTTTTATTTATCCAAACTGCAACAGATTGTTTAAGTCCTTATAATATTTCCATTTCTTTGTGTCAAGCACAAATATTTGTAAAAGTGTAAAAGATAATATAGATATTGGTTAATATTTATACAGATTTGCAATTCCCATTTAAATTAATTTATTAATTCCAAAGGCTGTGTATAGTTTTGGTAAATGATTGATAAAAATCTCCTATTGTGTGTGTTGTCTTTTTAAAGCGATAGGCTAACATTGTGGAGCTTCAATTTAAAAAATTGTCAAATTATGATATCTGAACTACATAGTAGTGTTCATATGGACAAATAAACACCCGAGAATAAAAAAGTTTGGAAAGTTGCACTGCCAATGGCAAGTTATGCGTGAATAAACAATTAAAACAAGTTTAAATAACCTAGGTGTACACACAGTAAGTCTATGGGAGAAAATGGGCAGGTGAATCCGATCAACTTACGATTTTCACTTTTTTAAAGCACTAAATAATCATTTTGAAAAACAATTTTTTCAGGGCGTAATTTTTAGACCTTATGAAAGACAATGGTAGCATGGGGAATCATGTAGCTCAGATTTTTTTAACTGTGGTAAATGTTAGCCAATACCTTTAATATATATATTTTTCTTTTCAGGTGAAGCAAATACTGGTCGTCCACTCAGCTATAAGTGTTTATTTCCTGCTATGATTGAAGACTGGAGGAATAAATGGAATCAAGGAGGAACATTTCCTTTCGGATTTGTACAGGTAAATAAAAAGCATTGGTTGCTATGATTATCACATACTTAAAGGCAAGGTTCCCCCTGACATCAAGTTGGTTTTAATAAAAGCAGAAACATGAGAGAAACATATTAATGAAAGTTTGGCGAAAATCCATCAAAGAATAACAGAGTTATGAAGTTTCAAACTTTTAGTTTTGTGACGTCACATGCGAGCAGCTCCCCATGTGTAATGTACTATAAATTCCATAAATTCTCATTTTTTTAATGGTTCATGATAACTGAAGGTTTTTTTTTCATAGAAGCCTGTATGAAATAGTTTTTTTGATAATGTATTGAAAGCACAGGTAAAATCATTTTCAAATTTCTGATAAAACGGCACTTTATGGAATTTATATCACATGACATATGGGGAGCTGCTCACATGTGACTTCACAAATTGAAAACTTTTAAACATCATAACTCTGTTACACTTTGGTGGATTTTCGCCAAACTTTCTTGTATACTAGCTTCATCGGCGCTTCGCGCCGATGAAGCTGCACTACGCACCTCGTTCACTCATTTTTTTTCGGGGGGGGGGATCCCCATATCCTCCCAATCTCCCAATATAGTCGCCAAATCCGCCAACCCCCTCCCTAGCCCCTTATCCCTTTGTATCCCTCTCGTATTGCCCCTCTAATTCTTTCTCATATTACTCTTGATTTTTTTCCTCTTATTCCCCCTGATTTTGTCCTCTTATTCCCCCTTTATTTCCCGTAATTGCCCCATTATTCCTCCCCCTTATCCCACTCTAATTCCCCGCATATCCCCTCCCAACCCTCCTCTTATCCCACCTAGCTCTTATTCCCTTTTATTCCCTCTCCTATCCCTCTCTCTTATCCCACCGCAACGTGCATGCCTTCAAATCAATATCTAAGAAGTATAAATAATTTTTTTAAATCATGTATTCAAATCATCTATTCATGATTATTGAAATACGGCAGAGGATTTCCTCTACGATAATGAGAAGTCAAAGTACAGTAGTTTTCCCTACGACCTTATGATACTTCTGAATAGTCAATCCCTGTAGTTATCCCCTAGCCCCCTCAGCTGACTGACGATGTCAACATTGTTAAAAAGGAGAAGACCCGAATATTAAGGAGATTCTATCGGTCAACACCTGGATCTATCCCTTCCATCCCCTCTCTCCTGCTAGTACTAATATGCTTAGACACCCCTTACAAACCAGCTGCGCGTAGCTAGGATTTTTTTCAGCGAGGGGGGGGGTTCACTGCGGCGACCTTGAAATTTTTGTAGGGGGCACCAAAAAAAAAATATATTATATATATATATATGTTTTTTTCTGTTTTGTTTTTTTGCTTTGTTTTTTTTTGGGGGGGGCACCGGGCGAATACACGTATCATTACACATAATACCTAGCGCTCTACCTTTTTCGGACACCAAAACTCGACTCAGCGCGGGGGCGGGGGGTGGGGTTGGGGGGAGTGACGATATATTTTCTTTTTCTCGAATCCCAGGCTCCAAAATTTTCCGCGCGGTCACGTCAGCCCCGCCGAAAAGTTGCTATGCACGGGACTACATTTGCCATCTAGCTAAAGAAAATACTCATTTCATTGTTCCCCCGTCACCGTCACACCGCCGAAAAGGTTGCTAATGCACAGACGTACATTTTGCCGATACTGCTAAAGAAAAATCTAATTTCATGTTCCCCCATTTCACGTCACCCACGCAAAAGTTGCTCATGCACCGACTACATTTTTGCGCTCTGCTAAAGAAAAATCAAACATTATATTTCATGTTTTCGCCGTATTAGTACTATGACATTTCAGAACACCCCCTTGTGCCCTTCTGACAACAAAATCATGAATTTTACCAAATGACACCCACCCCCTTTAATTTAGGCTTCCTTCGATTAATCTTTGTGGGGGCCACACCTTTCCCCCCCCCCCCCCCCGGCCCCCCATAGGCTACGCCCGCTTGCTTACAACCATTGACTTTGCCTTTTGGACAGTAACAATAGCGTGCATTCCGACAAGCGTAGTGGAATCTAACCGTACACACACAGCACAACAGCAGCCGACTTAAAATTTACAACTACATGTACATGCACAGACACTACTGTTAGCACGCGCGTTCTCCCTACGAGCCCAAGACCTCGAATGAGTATGTTAGCGGGGCTTTCCCCCTCATGAGCCCCTACGAGAACGACTTCTGAAGACCATGAGAACGCGCCACCCGGGCCCTCTCGATCAGTCTGAGACACAAGCGTAAGCGGTAACGCGCTGCGACCTATTATTCATCTTACAGGCCAGCGGAGTGATAGGAACACTGATTTCCAGTTACGAAATACTTATGTAATACCCAGCAAATCGGCGACGCGTTGGCCCGGCTACGCGGCCTATGCGTCCACCATGCCTCTTCCAGGAGCTCATAATGCTCAAAAAATGCGATTCAGGTGCGCTCAGGTTTTGGCGTGCCGCTTCTCTATAATAGACTAGGCTTCATCGGCGCTCCGCGCCGCATGGAAGCTGCCACCCACGCACCTGCGTTCACTCATTTTTTTTGTTTGCGGCGGGGCACCCATATCCTCCCGAGACTCCCCAATATAGCTCGCCAAATCGCCAAACCCCACATCCCCAGCCTTATTCTGTTGTATCCCTGCTCGTATTGCCCCTCTTATTGCTAAAGAAAAAATAACATCTTACGTGTTTTGTAGTTACTTGACATCTTCCAAACACCTCTTGGCGCTTTTGACAAAATAAAATGCAATGAATTTTAGGCCCGAATGAACACCCCCCCCCTTTTAGTGCTTCCTTCATACATTTTGTGGAGCGGCACCTGCGGGGCACGCCCGAAATTTTGGACGATCCCAACCGAATCTGTTTGACATAATGATCACCTTTACACAAGGGTGGCGCCAGCCAACAGTCCAAAATTTCATGAACAAAAAACTATGCATGTTCAGTAGGTGCTAGGAGCCAGCGGAGGGGGAGGGGGTGACGGCAACCACCCGCTAAAGCAGTCCCTGACCCCTTGGTGCACCCGCACCCTGACTTTACGGGCCTGTCCTTGCTAGCAGTTCCTAAGCATCCCCCCCTTCCCGCCCACCACAACTCACTCTTGCAAAGTTTTTGTGCGATGGGGTATGTTCCGAATTAAGGCTCATTCGAGGGAGGAGGGCGGAAGCCGCCGCACCTAAGCAACCCTGTCCCCACCCCCGTTCCCGCACTGGCCACAAATGACAAGGGGCGGGGGCGGATGTGCAACCACCCCCTCTCCCCATCACGCGCTGTATGCCACCGCCCCGACTTTAACCTGTCCTTGCTAGCAGTCCCTAAGCCAAGTACCCCTTCCCCGGTCACCCTGATCCCCCACCCACCCCTGTTGCACCGCCCCTGACTTAACCTGTCGGCTTAGCTAGCAGTCCCTAAGCAACCCCTTCCCCTACCCCTTCCCCACCCACAAATGGGGGGGGAACACTGTCTTCCAGTTACGTATGTACGTATACCAGCAAGGCGACGGTCGCCCGGCTACTGGCTACGTCCACCATGCCTCTTCCGGGCTACGCTCAAAAAATGCGTCAGGTGCACCAGGTTTTGGTGCGCTTTCTTATAATAGATGTTTCTCTCATTTTTCTGCTTTTATTAAAGTCAACTTGTCGTCAGGGTGAACCTTGCCTTTAAAGTCAACCTGGTGCAGTGTCAGATTTTAGACTTGGATTGTTTCTCAAACTATATCTTTGACTTCTGCTGTGTTTTCATAATAATGCAAATTTTGAAAATTCTCTTTGGTATTTATGCTTGGATTGCACATCCCTGCATCTTACAGTAGCCATAGTTTTGAATAACCAACAGATTGTATTAAAGAGTGTATGGCATTAACTTAAAAGTGTACCATTACCCTGAAAATCAAATTTGGGTACAACTAGAATACACTCCAAAAAAACGCAATTCACTTGTTTTAACCCATGAAGTAATCCATATTTTGATAAATCAGATCATAATGTGTACAATATTCCGGCACTTGTGCTCCACGTGTTTAAAGGTTAGTGACATGATTGGAAACACTTGAAAATGCCACAAAAACCAAATGAGTTCAAATATATACCAACAATACACCAGCTAGAGTGGATCTCCCAGCTGGAAGGATTTGTATCTAATTGTTTACTTAAGGAGAATCAAGCATAAACATGCTAGGTTTTTAATTCTATCAGGGCACGATAAAAATAGGCCCCATAGAGAGCCACACAACAGGTTTGCCTGCCACAGGGGATATTGACATTAGTTATTTTAGAATCCTGGCGTGGTTTACTTAATTCCAGAGTAGTTTCAGCCCAAGTTGAGGACTGCCCCCAATCATGTCATTTACCTTTAAAACACAATGATCCGTAAACACCGATTTCTATGCATGCGCTTTCTGGCTATACGCGTACGTTTTTGCTTAACTATCGAAGATCAGTATCGATATTGATTGATACACTGGATGTGTGTGTTATTGATCAAGACGTACGCAGACAAATTATCGATAGTGTGATCGATTGATTAATAGAATCGGTCGATTGACTAGTCTATTTCAAGTCGTTTTTGTTTTTACCTCTGTTTGAAATTTACATTCAAGCCTCACTAAACAAAAATCGAAGTGATCACAAGTGCTAGTACTTTTCAGAGGGCATGCCACAAATATATTCTACATATATAGCACACAAATTATCCAGGGTATTGGTACAGTTTGAAGTAAGTCACTTTTCAATGTCAAGTTTTTATTGATATACTGATTTGTATGTACATGTAATTGATATTAACCGAGCATAATTGCAAATCAATCAAATTATAACAAATACAAATAAGAAATACAGTCAAACCTGTCTTAGCGGCCACCTCTCTGTAGCAGCCAACCTGTCTATAGTGGCCACAAAACTGATTCCCCTGAAGACAAATCATGTGTTAAAGAACCTGTCTATAGCAGTCATCTGTCTATAAAGGCTGCATTTTCTGTTTCCTTTGGGTGGCCACTATAGACAGGTTCCTCTGTGTGTGAAATTAGTATTACAGTTCGGCCTTGATTAACCGGCGATGTTGGGACCAGCAGTCATCCGGATAAGTGATATGGCCGGATAAGAGAGATAATGTACAAACACAGTAGGGGGGAGGTTAATACATGTCCTATGTTATAGTATTACAACCCACACACCATGTGCAAACTTTGTTTACTTTTCCCCCAATCCCCAGCAAGTTTTATGTGTACACTTCTGATAAAGGTGTATCAATTACAGGCAATGACTGATAAGTCCATTGTCGGGATAATGGAGAGAGCCGGTTAACCGATGGCCGTATAACCGAGGCGGAACTGTACTTCAAAGAACAACTTTCTGTATATGGTGATAAAATTCATGATTAGGATATTTCTTAAATAGTAAATGCTCAATCAAAGACCATGTTGTAAATGTATCTCTTCATTTTCATTTGTTTGGCAATGTTAAGTTAAAGTGATAGGCTAACATTGTGGCGCTTCATTTAAAAAAATTGTCAAATTTTGATATCTGAACTACATAGTAGTGTTCATATGGACAAATAAACCCCCTACAATAAAAAAGTTTGGAAGGTTACACTGCCAATGGCAAGTTATGCATGAATAAACAAAATAGCCTAGGTGTACATACAGTAAGTCTATGGGAGAAAATGGGCAGGGGAATCTGATCAACTTACAATTTTCACTTTTTTAAAGCACTAAATAATCATTTTGAAATACAATTTTTTCAGGGCGTCATTTTTAGACCTTATCAAAGACAATGGTAGCATGAGGAATCATGAAGCTCAGATTTTTTTAACTGTGGTAAATGTTAGCCAATAGCTTTAAATGTTTTGTGGGTTATGAATAAAAGCGACTAAACCACATAAATTGAGTGTTGTGTTTTTAAGTTTTTGAGTATAAAGGCATCGTTTGTATGTAGAACCAAGTGACTGAACAACATACTGTTTGGTACTTTTATCCTTCTTCTTGTTTTCTGTGAGTACAAGATCGGTGGGCCGAGGAGTTTTATTCAACCAAAAAGGGGACAAGCAACCGACTGCATAGGAAGTTGGCATGGACCGTGGACATTACAAAAATGCATTGCTGCATGCCGGGTCTCATCGTTGGCCTTCCCGCCAAGATCAGCCTAATTAGCATAATCGGCTTATTAGCATAGGAACACTATGTAATATGTTGCTCAAATTAAGCCAGGAAGCCTGTAAACACGGATAATACAACTTTTCGAGGGGTTTTTTATGACAAGGAATCCATTTATGATATCAATTTATAATTTCAAATACTTCAAGTAACTTAAATAGCCTAATTATCATAATAGCTAATTTGCATAATGTACAATGTTCATGGTACCATATACCGTGTGCTTGACCTGGAAAAGTTGTTTAAGTGCAAGCTTTGTTGATTTGGTGATTAAGATGGGTATTGAAGTAAATCCAGCTTGGTTGCCGCCTTGGCAGCCTTTGCTAAATATCTTCATTAGCAAGTAGCATAATCAGCCAATTAGCATAAGAACACTATGTAATATATTGCTTATTTTAATTAAGTAGCCAGTTAACACAGAAACTTTTCAAGGGGTTCTGTGATGAGGAATCCATTCATGACATGAGTTTATATTTTCAAATACTTCAAGTGACTTAAATAGCCTAATTACCATAATTACCATAATGAACTAATTTGCATAATGTACAAGGTTCAGTAGATTCCCTGAAAACTTCGGGGGGGGGGGGAATGTCAACAACAAAAAATCATGCATTTTTGCCATCTTGGCAGCCTTTGGCAATTTTGTGGCCTACTGAATTGTTAGCATTATTATCATGAGCTAATTAGCTTTTATATTGTTTCATTGTTTTCATCCAGAAAGATACAAAAGGACTTGAGGTAAACTGTTAGATGACAAACTAGAAAAATAATCAGTTTCTCTGTTTAAGTCACATGAATTATTTGAAAATATAATCTGGTATCATAAACTAATTCCTTGTCACAGAAAAATCCTACGAAAGTCGCATTTATCATGTTTTCAGGCTTCCTAAATTAAATTTAGCAACATGTTACATATTTTACATACATGTATATGCTAATTAGTCAGATTTTGGCCATAAGGCCAACGATGAGACCTGGGAGCAATGCATTTCTGTGATGTCCAGGGTCCATACCAACTTCCAACGAGGTCAGTTGTTCATCCCCTTTGTGGATGAATAAATCTCCTGGGCCCTCGCTCTAACATATTGCATATTATAATTATTAGCTGATTAGGCTAATTAAGACATTTGTCCAAGTTGGCTACCAAGTTACATCAATACCCATCTAAAACACCAAATCAACAGGCAGACCTTGCACTTAGCAACTTTTCCATCATGTACATGGTATCGGGTACCATCTAATGAACCCTTTTACATATGCAAATTAATTCATTATGGTAATTAAGCTATTTAAGTCACTTGAAGTATTTGAAAAATGTAAAATGGATATTGTACCTATATCAATTAGCTGATTATACTAATTAGGATAGTGAAGATAATTAGCCAAGGCAGCCAAGGTGACAACCAAGCTGGATTTACTTCAATACCCATCGAAATCACCAATCAACAAACAAAACTTGTAGTAGTATCAAATCAACTTATTCCTTGAAGTTGGGTATAAGCCAGTTGACTTGTGTGTTGGGCTTGACAGATCAGTCATCCCGTCGGGGGGTTCGAGAACAGGGCAGTTGCAGATATGGTCTGCCGTACGTTTGCTCGTCTGCACCACAGGTGCATGCCGGTGATTGCCAAAGTCTCCAGCGGTACATACTAACATCTTTTATCCATATAACTCTCTTTATATGTAACACATAATTTTGTGTGTCTACAGTTGGCGACCTCCAACAGTCCAACCGTCGTACCCGAAGCTAACTACACAGCGCTGCGTTGGCACCAGACGGTGGATTATGGGTACGTGCCCAACCCTCAGATGACCAACGTCTTCATGTCCGTGGCCGTTGACCTCCCTGACCTCAAGTCACCATTTGGAGCGTGAGTTTTTCACCTGTTTGTTTATTACGACAATCGGCAAACAGATAACAAGAATTTCAAAAGCATGGAATCTCTTTTGCAACCTTCCAGCAGCACAACAAAACTTCAGACACTCTACCCTTGGGCTATTTATGAAGCACGTGTCTGTGAAATCTGAAGATCAGCAATTACCTACAATTTGAAATATGCACCAAAGAGTAATGGTCAGTTAGACAGTTGTACCTCCATGGTCAGACCCTATGTGAAACTCACTGAACTTAGTCACTTCAGTAACATTATTGCAGTATTAATCTATATATTAGGCTATGAATACTAATCTACATGAAACTAATGCATAAAATTTGTCATTTTTTAGAATGCATGTGGTCATATGTCATAAGTTGGTGCCCAAATAGCTTGGTGATGGGACAGTTTCTTTAAAAAATCAAGTAGCAATGGTATTTTCAAAATGAAGTTTTATATCTACTCCATTTATTTTGGTATTTTTGAAAAGCCCAGTTCTTCTTTGATTTGATACACAACTGGATTTTTCCATTAATGCATATTGATTTTACAATGAATTAAGCTAACAAACCTTTAGCCTGGTGGATGTGGGGACATGGTGCCATAGAAAAGGAGTATAATGGTAGTAAGTAATGAAATGGCAACTTTATTTTATTGAAACATTAAGTAATTGTAGTTAATTAATGAAAGTAATTAGACAATGAGCTCCACATATATCTGCTTCTACACAGGAGATCATAATGAACCTGGACCTTATTATATTGTTTAAGTAGAATATAAGATTTAATAACATTAAGTAGCACATACCAGCAACAATGCCTATTCAACATTATTTTTTTTGCATGACAATCCTCGACATGCGCCTTGTCATGTATCTGTAGCACGTCCCCGATGCATGCCGCTCTGCCTGACCGTTCATGGGCTTGCAAACACTGCAGCGCAATACAACTGAGAAGTGTACTCACTTTTCAGTGATGCTCGGAGAATAACAGTAGGATGCAAGGAAGAAGGAACAGACCAACCCTGCTTATAGCGTTCCAATGGGTCCTTTTCATAAGAATTTAAGACAAACAATCTCCAATACGTGTCGATCATGCAGAAGGATCATCTGGATCGGAACAGTATGAAATTCGGAAAGACCAGGATCCATGAATTTCTTTGTGTACACAGCACAGCAAAGAAAAGGATAAGAGTTAGTTTGCTACCCCGCTCTCCCACAATGGACACAGGAACCACCTCTGTTTCCAAGCGATATGGTAATGCAGAATATTATAAATTCCTAAAAGACCTTCTGACAAACTTGTCCATTAAATGTACGTCTGAAACAAAGAAAAGGCACACCTTTATTGTGTTAAAAAGACAGTATTGAACTTTGTGAAAACTATCAGCATGTTAATTAGAAATAAAAACACTGTATAGCATATCGGTTAACTCAGTCATGGGTGAATCCTAGCTATATAAGAAAAAAGGTAAATGTCCGTAAACAGCTTCTGTAATGAAACATTTTTATGATTCGCGATTTGATCATCAATTACAAAAAGCAAAAGCTGATACTTGTTAGTTACAGATCACCGATCCATTGCAGACATAAATTTAGCCTTTTAGGATTCAACAGAAAAAAAGCAACAACACAAAAGTAGGGTATACCTCCAAATACCCGCAAATTGGCCAACTCAAAAATAAAAGATATCATAAAGTGCATGGCAACATTTAAAATGTCTATGGATACTATCAAACTGAAGAGAACCTAAATATAACTACAATCAGTGACCGCCTACCCACTTTAATGAAATGACAAAATCTGTAATGTCCGTAACGCTTCGTAGATGACACATTTTAATACGCATTTATCACAATACAAAAAGTCAAAAAAGGCTGATTTACATGTAATTGACAGAACACCGCATCCCATTGCAGACATAACGTTACCTTAGATCTACTAGAAAAAAAAAGTCAACAAACGAATAAAGATGGGGTTAATAAACCGCAAATACTGCCTCAAAGTTGGCAAACTTCAAAAAATAAGTATATCAGAAAGTGCTAATGGCAACATTTAAATGTCATCGGATACTATCAAATGAAAAAACCTAAAAAAATACAATCATGGAACCCCTGCCACTTTATAGAAGTGGACAATATCTAAATGCTCGCGTAACGCTCAAATGTAATGTCCGAACGCCACAAATGGCGTAAAGAGGGAACAGTTCATACTGTCACGAAATGTACTTTATCTATTAACACTTCCCTACCCTCAATTATCAGTAAAATTGGTTTAACTGTGGCTTAAACTCACAGACGTCAATGAACATACAGGCATCAAAAAGCTGTGTCCAAAAAATGTAATGCCGTAAGGCAGACATTTTGTCCGATAAAACTACCACCGAATGTGAATGAAAATGGAATGGAAACTTTTCACTGTAATAATTTAGGGCCATATGTGTGCGATCCATTTATGAGTTCATAAATACAAATGGTTGTGATTAGCCTAACGACGTTGAAGTTGCGAAAAATCCTTGAAATGTAAAGTCCGTAAACGCTGGAATTGCCGGCAATTACAGCCTCACACGCCAGACGAAGAATCTTTCTATACACCGGGTTTGTCATTCACATTCCAACGTAACAACTTTAACTTTAATAGGCTAAATTGGCACAAGGCAGAAAACTCCAACTTGCTGGACACCCTGTTATAGTACATTCAATCCGGTGTGTTTACAACTTTGCGCATCTTGTTTGCGTAGTTCTTTCAAGGTTGTTGCGAAAAAAAATTGACAGCGCAAAATAAGCTTACCAGTATGTGAAAAGTAAAATCATTAACTACAGCTTACACGGCAATAATAAATTTGGAATGTAGACCAATACTGAAACTCTAGTTTCAATCTCTTTTCTATTTTTACAATTCAGATTTGAAATAAAGCTAGTGTAACGGTGAATCTGATATTCAACTGGTGCTTTTCAAACTGAACTAAATCAGTCTGTCTTACCTCCACACATTTCTATAAGTTAGTACAGACACCTTTCACTAAACAAAGCTAACCTCAATGTCATTAAAGGCAGTGGATCTCATTCAAACATTCTCCCGCAGACCAGAAAAGATAACAACATGCCTTAGGCTATGATGAGGGCATTCTGTGAAAAATCTGGAGGCATAATTTGCCAGAATTTGAAAGAAAGTGCAAAAGAAAACAATAGCCTTTTTAGGGTACTTGTATGTATTAATTTATTCTCGCAAGAAAAAAAAATAAATCAGAGGTCTAACGGTCACTATAATTCCACTAAAAACGAGTTTCTATCTCCTGTATTTGCTAAAGGTTCCCCAAGAAGCACTGTTCGTCTAGAATGCCATGTATTACACAATGTAATTTTAGGCAATCAAAGAGAATGCCCTGCCTTAAAATAGACCAAGGAAATCACAAAAAGTTATAGTGTCTCCATGCAATAAAAAATGCACAAAATTAACCAAACTAACAGGTGTAAA
>JZLH01S0574020.1:0-19571 GCA_001188425.1 Eucidaris tribuloides
AGATGATTATTTCATACATTAACCATAACCTCAACTCTAACCCTAACAAAACACCAAATCCTAACTCTTTGTCTTCTCAGATATTGTCACCGGACCAAATGTTAGATCACCACCACAATACATGTGTATGCTTGCAATTTTTGTTTTTTAAATGTAACAAAAATCATCATCATCATCATAATAATACACTCACCACATGCTCATCATACAAGTTGAGGAGGCTTAACAACAAGGCTCTCCGATGAGACCTGTTAGTCCTGATCATTGCATACAGGTGGCTGCACAGACTGTAGTTGTGGTTGTCTCTTTCCCTCATCCCTCGGATTATGCCTCCTTCTTCACCCTGGAGGATTTTCTGTAACCTGTAGGATAGCTTGAGACCAGCCAAGGCTTTCATCTGTCAGAAGAAAATAAATTACATTTAAAATATATATAGTTAACCCTTGGAAGGCAAGAGACAAGATATCATGTCAAGAGGTCTATAGGAAATGTGTGTTAACAGTCTTCAGTGGGTTATCTCACAAAAAATGCATTTCTAAATTTGACGGAACTCATGCAATCATAAAGCATTTGCCCTTTTATGGACTATTTTTGTTCACAAACACAATGTTACTGCAAAAACCCCACTTCGTTCTTAAGATATTTTCAATCATAATTATGCAACTTTTCCTGAATTACTTCAAAATTTTACAAACAAGTAAGAAGATATTATAAATTCTGAACTATACAAATTTTGCCTTTTCATGGACTATTTTTTCCACAAACAAAATACAACTGTAAATGGCCTACATTGTTCTCATATAATTATGCAACTTTTGCAATCTTTCCTGAATTATTTCTGAATTTAGACATGTATATAATGTATGTTTACACCAAATAAAGGCAATCATCCTCCCACCCCCATTTGCTCATATTTTTGTATTGCAATTACATCACTAATGATAACGTGTTAATTTGCATCAGAATGTTGCAGTGCTTACACAAGGACACACACTAGACAAACTAGTCAGATACATTGAACAGGTTCAAAATGTAACATACCTGGATGAAGCCTGGATATCTGCTATCAATATCCGACAACTGTTGATCTGCTTTCACTCTGATGGCCGACTCGGGGTCGCTTCCCATCGAAACAAGGTAGGGTACACACTGCGAGGAGACACAATATAATAGAATCTATAACATTATAGACAAACCAGAAAGTGAGGGCAATCTTCAAACCATACTGATCTTGGGCTACAA
The DNA here is from genome assembly GCA_001188425.1 of Eucidaris tribuloides. Classification (NCBI taxonomy): domain Eukaryota; kingdom Metazoa; phylum Echinodermata; class Echinoidea; order Cidaroida; family Cidaridae; genus Eucidaris; species Eucidaris tribuloides. The sequence goes on from JZLH01S0574020.1 coordinate 1,243, forward strand.
GTTAATATCCTTCAAATACAACGATCAACCAGTTTTGTTAAGTATCGATGCTATTTTTATTTGACAGTAAAATGCAAGAAAACAAAGAAAAGTAAAAAAAAGGAAGTTTGTGAAGGTTTATTTTCAAGATTTTATTGCGTTTTCAATCACTTTGCATACGAAGTGAAAAATTCTGTAGTTGTTTTGTAGCAGAATTTGCACAAATAAAAACACTGCAAAATATCAAGCGTAAACATTAATCAAAAAATTAATCAGGACATTTCACTTGTGTTTATTTTAATGTATTTCCCACCTGAACTGGATGCACCAGACCCTGTTTGAGAGTGAGAATGATGACTTGTAATGCTGCAATGCGAACCACAGACTGGGTGTGTAGCATGCACTCCATCACTTGCTTCAGGTACATCTGCATGACAGAGCTGCTCATTCTGTTAAAAAATGAGAGCGATAAATAGTATACGGCATAAAATCATACTAGGAACCCAGATAACAGTGTTTGAGTCAAGTCCACGGTTAAATAAAACCTTGCCATTCATTTTACATTGGACTTGGGTGCATGTCCGAGTCCACTTCAAATTGGACTCAAGTCCAGACTCAACTACAACACAGGCAGATGATGACTACTCCTGCATGTTCCAAAAACGTAAGGGTAAGATGTAAAAAATTGAGATTTTGGGTATCACTTTAATGATGATGATGATGATGATGATTAGCAGTAATAATACTAGTTGTAGCTACTTTACTACTACTACTGCTGCTACTACTACTAGTACTACTACTACTACTACTACTACTACTACTACTACTACTAGTGGTAGTATAACATCACTAGTTTTTCTCTCAGCCCTTATGATAAAGACAAACATGTTGAAGAATTATTCTATCTAGATTAAGTGCCTACTGCAAGAAAATTATTCATTTTAACTGGGCACACTCGCACTAATTTGACATAGTGATAGTCTATCAAAAAGAATAATGAAAGATCATAAATATCTCCAATTATTTGTTTGAATTGATTAGAAAATTCTCACAGTTGGCGTGAACGCAAAGTACGGTTGACATATTTTTAACAAATACAACTTTGTTTTAAGTTTGCAGACATATTTCCTAACAGTATTTGTTTTCCATTTTCTCACTCATTAGTGAAAAAAATCACAGTTGAAAGGCATTGTATAACAATGTTTCCAGTTTAAAAAATCTGAGCTACATGATTCCCAATGCTACCAATTTCTCTGATATGGTCTAAAAATGAAGCCCTGAAAAAATTGCAGTTTAAAATGATCATTAAGTGCTTTAAAAAAGTGAAAATCATTGAGAGACCATTTCAGCTTTTCCCCATAGACTGCTGTGTTGCAGAATTGCCTATCGGCCGAGATAAAATTAATATGCCAATTTGTATCTGCACATAATGTACTAGTGACAGCATAACTGTCCAAACTTTTGTGTTCTAGAGTGTTTATTTGTCCATTCAAACACTGTCAGATATGTCAGATAGCAAAGTTCAACAATTTTTTAAACGGGTCTTCCACAGTGTTATATAGCGTCTTTAAATAATGTGGTTAAAATAATGTGCTATTAATTATTGTTTGTATTCTGCTGCATCACAAATACATACCCTGACTGGACATCTCCCATCTCTTTCAGGTCTTCTTCCCTAGCATGTGCATTCCCTGGAGAAAGAAATGATACATTTACAACATTCACTTAACAGATGCAGTGAAATATTCAAAATATACATAGTCACTTGACTATAATTTTACACTTTTTATCGAAGTCCAAACAGTAAAATTAAATTTCTAAACTTCTATGGAAGTTTAACCCTCTCTTGGAAGAAATGTTATAGACTTTGCAAGTGGTATTCTGAGTGCAGTACTGAAAAGGTTAACATTGATATCAACAGGAAGAAAGTCTAACAAGGCAAATATCTCAGTTTTCATTTAACATTGACAATGCGTTCAATGGTGACACATTAAAAAACACAACACATGACTGTAATCACTTACCACATTCACAACTTGGGGTACACTGTATAGTAACACAGGGGCATTTCTTACTTTGAGCACTACCCGACTACTCAATTCTTGTATTCTTCTGATAACAATATACAGAAATACATCAATTAAGCAAGATAACTTACACTCAGCATCAGCTTGTCTCATTTTCTCATCCTCTTCTACAAGGTATAGTTGAAGATTCCTCAGTACCTGCATTCATAAGCAGACAAAAACAATGTCTTAAAACAACTTCCCATTGCACACTCTTTTCTTTAGATATACACAAAACAGTGTACAAAAAAAAAATGCAGTGTTGAAATTATCGTTTTTTGCCTATTTAGCATACACACTATGTTGAACAATATTAAACAAAATACAGAGTACAAAAGAAGAAACCCAGTTTTTGTTTCATCAAAAGTGGCTATGTAGCAATTTACATGTCAACACTATATTCAGTAAGTGTTTAATTGAATACATTAATAGAATTGAAAAAAACCTGTTTCTTCTTGAAAGAATTCATTTGAAATGTGCTGTCATAATTTCAGTGAAAAAGGCTGAATACAGCTTACCCATACTGCAAACAAATAGAGTGAATTAAGGATCAGAACATAATTATTACTTATTATTTTATGCCACTCTAATAACAAGAAACACAACAGCATGTTAAATTTTTTATTTTCTTGCGTTTTATTTCCTTAAGAAAAAAAAAATCCAATAGAGTCAACACACAATACACAATTCAAAATCATCTGCATTATTGATATACTTGACATATTTTCATTTTGGATAATGTATTGTTTACTAACAAAAAATCAACCACTAAAGTGTACAAAGGTCTCCCAAACATTTATATAAATGTCAAATTAACAAATATTACCTGGCATAGCTGTTTTATTGATATATCAGGATCCTGCAGAATTTTCCAGTACAATTCTTTGACCTCGGAGGTGAGTAAGAAGTCCGCATGGCGATTGCACAGGAAACCCAGACCACTGATTGCTTTCAGTTTGATGTCTTCATCCTCTCGATTGCAGAAGTAAAGCAGTACCTCAAATACTCTGTCTCTCACTGGCACCTATATGTACAGACAGAAAATGAGACAAAACCACCATTGGCAATTTTCCTGCTTCAGTACTTGATGCGGAATATTCAAACAATGTTGTTCCTCATTTGCAAAACAAGCAAACAATAATAAAAGCCTAAAGATTGCGTTTTTGATTTGCACACAAAAGTATTTGGCTACAATTTGATCCAGATAAACATAGTTGCATAGAAATGCAGTGTTCAATCCATATATCTTATTCCTGTTGTTTTTATAAATAAAAATTATTAATCATTTGAAAATGGCCATTTGCTTGTGTTAAGTTTGCAATGATAGTCTAATTCCAGACAAAGAAGTTGTAGTTTTCACCCTCTGATTACTGAATTTGGTAGAATCTAACTCTATCACAGGTTGCTTGGCTTTTTTTTTCATAGATTAGACACAATTCACTTTTGGCAGTCAGAGTAGTACAACAAATGTGAATCAAATCATCATTGACTGACACATCTGTTAATTTGAATTTAAATGGGTGTTAAGAAGATATAATAAAAATACCCAGATTAGAATGGATATGACAGTTCAATAATAATCAACAAAAAAATTCATTTATGCACAGATGAAGTCCTCACACTCATCAACTGGCAGAACAAGTAATGTTATAGACCTGTTCAGTTCTGAGAATGAGACACTGATTTGTCCTGCATAGCTGGTGGGCTTAGTTCCGAAACAGTTGTAAACCTATGTATTTTATCATTTTTTTTTGTGCTCTAGAAGCTGCCAACTGTGGTGCATGTCACTCATGTTCTCGAAAATGAACAGGTCTATAGCACAATGAGTACAAACCTTTGGAGATGATTTGCTGTGATGTTTCAGCCCTGCATCGAAGTCAAAGTGCTTGCAGAAGAGACCTACGGTGAACAGCGATCTCAGCAATGCTGGCTTGTTCTTGCTGATGGGACTGTCCGAGTTTGGGTCATGGTCCGTTTTCATCTTGGCCAGGATTGCTACAATGATGGAAGTAAAAAAAATTCAAATGTTAGTATCGAATGATACACACTCAATTCATCACAACTACAACTGGATAATTTGTGGTGACCCTGGAAAATAGGAAAAGGGAGGTGACCAAAATAGAAAAAATGTTGAATGATGAAAAAAATAACCAACTTGGTTCTCATAGTGCTAATCCCTTATCCAATATTCTATTTCACAGTTTTGGCCGATCTGATGTACCAATGCGATACATTGCATAAATTTTTCTTCACCCAGCATTGACACGTGGTGCATGTATCAAAGAGTTTTTACATAATTGTGTGTTGTGAAGGTTCCTACTTTCCGTTCTGTCTATGCCCACCCAGCCTTGATCTTGTATCTGATTTTTGCTTGAATGAATTTTTACCTTTTAACACTATCTGGCAACTGAAACCTCACGGTTTTGATTAGAAAGAAATAATCCATAAATACAAAACAATTTCTGTATTCTTTCTACCTTGTGACTCAATCAAAATTGCTAATGTGGTATTTTGCCGATGTGATAAAAGGATTGGCCCAATCCGATATTTGATACTGGCATTGACTAACCTCTAGAGAGATAGGTAAGCAAAGTGGGCCATGAATATTGGGTGATTATAAGGGACATGTTAAAGTGGAATGAAACCCAGACACATTCCTGCATTCAGATATTACAGAACATTACAAGAAGGAAATTAGTGAAAGTTTGAACAAATTTGGTTGAACGGTTCAAGAGTTATGTTTGTTCAAAGTTTATTTGATCCTTGTAATGGATGATTGTTAAATTGGCAACTCTACCAGCTTTTTAGATGAAATTGTGGAGAACTGTCCATTGGTTTTGTACACAAATGTTCACTTATTCTCAATTTTTATCAAATATCTGATTTGCTCTTGCTTGTTGTGCAAGTATGTCCTAACAAAATTTTTTTTACATGTTTTTCTGAAAGAATTTAGATACTTTCTCAACTGACACTTCAGAAAACTGCAAATTATTGACAATTTGTGTACAAATCCAATGGTAAGTTCTCCACACTTTCATATGAAAAGTGGGTAGAGTTGCCAATTTAAGGATCCTCCATAACAAGGATTAAATAAACTTTGAACCATCATAACTCTTGAACCGTTCAACCAAATTTGCTAAAACTTTCACTATTTTCCATCTTGTATTGTTCTGTACTCTCTGAATTCAGTAAGATGTCTGGGTTTCATTCCCCTTTAAGTTAGAGCATACGGCCAGTACTTACTGAAGTATTTCTGGAAGCAATCTCTGACCAGCTTGTAGTTGTGTGTCACTCTGTTGACAATGGCCCCTAAACAACTGACACAACTTTGCAGTACCTGGAATTAAAGGAATACGGATAACTTGGGTGGCACACATAAATCAATATGGTGAAAGCAACTGAACTTGAAACTTACTCTGAAGAATGGTGAAAAGCATCCAATCTGAAAACTAGTTCAAGGATTGTTTTTTTTAATTGCACATCAAACAGTTTTTGCTCAGATTTGATCACACTAAACAAAGGTACACAAACATAGTGTTCAAAATTTGGGATTCATACATTGTAAAGTATTTGAAATATAAACAACAAATTAATTTAGTTGACATTGGGCCAGTGCTCACATTGTATTTTGTAATGGTAGTCTTGGGTTTCAGACAATGAATGTCATTTTCAGGCATTGATTTTGAATAGGGTAGAGTCCTTAGGGAACAAAGATAAGCTTGACAATCCTCCAACTGTACTGGTGTGAGTTTTGGACCTTGTCAGCTTTGATCAGTAGGTATTCAGTTTTCAATGGATGATACATGAATCAGGCATGGCAGTCAAGAGTAGTTAATGGCTGTTTTAAATTCAAATTGAGTGAGTGACATTACGTCTTTGCATTGTTTGCATTTTACCAGCAGTTTATTTTCAAAAAACCTGATTTTTCAGCCCTACATCTTTTGTGAGAGGTGAAAATTCATGTGAATCTGCACATTATAAATGATTTGGGCTTATTTGGTCGATAAGTTTATTTCATGGTCTGAAAATCATGGATATAATTTTTAAACAGTACTGTACCATAATTTCACATAACATTACGAGTACCTAGGTCAAGAAACAGGAAAAGACTGTTGCAGTCTCAACATATTTGCTCGCTCTTGGAAAAGCCAATTCTAATGAAAAATTTCAATACCATTCAAGAGTATATTTTGTTAATTGCAAAAACATGTGTTGCCATTTCCTCTTGCCAAATTATTCTCAGTTTTTCAAAATGTAATAAGTAGATCAGTTGTGAGGCAAATCCAGCCAACCCATTATCAGGGACACATGCAGATTGTATCTGGAATAAAGAGTTACACGCTTGATTTACAGGTTAATAAATCCTCACGAAATCAATATCTTACCATCTGTCCATGTTTCAAGATGAGTCTCATCATGTCTTCTTCTAGACTGGCAAGAAATACTTCACTTGGATGGTCCATCAGGGGAACAACTAACTCCAGTATCCTAGCTACGTTGTATACTACTATGTAGTCTCCTTGTGTCTGCAATAAAAGAATCACAAGAACTCATGTCATTTTCATACAAAATCCATTTGTTCTTCTAAACATGTGTAGAAATATAAGGTGTTCAACAAAATATAAATACTTTAAATGCTTTATTTATATTAGTACCTTGCTTTGACATTAAAGGCTGCAGTAGATCTCTTTACAAACCAAACAGTGCAAAAAGTGTACTATGTGTTCTTGATACAGGAAATATTTTATGCATTAGTCCCATGCAGATTAGTATTTCCCACATGTACAGTGAAATAGTGCTACTGAATCTACTCATTTCACAGAGCCTTATATCAGACTTAATAGTCCTTTTATTTGGTGCAATTTTCAAATTCTAAATAATTACTAATCTTCAGCTGTCACAGACATGTCCTTCACAAGTATCCTACGGGCAAAAATGGTGTTTTCCTGTACATGTATTTCTGGGGGATGCAAAAACAAGTCTGTTAACATTTAATCCCAAATAGCTTATGTCAAACTATATTTTCATTCCTCAATTCCGTCCGATAACACAGACTCTTTCTTTTAACTGTAAAATCATACAGATCAGCAATACATAGGAGAGAAAAATCTGTACTCACTGCACATTTTGTACTGAGGTAGGGTTGGAGAGTTGTGGCATGTGCGACCATCAGCTCTGGTTTGACTTTACTGAAGAGGTACAGCGTCTGTAGACACGAGACCAGTCTCTTGCCGCTGGCTTTGCCCTCCTCCGACGTCTCAGCTGCGTTCTTCTCAAGCCTCAAGACGTGCTCTACAAGACAGTCTGTCACCTGCACACAAGCCTTCTGTACGGGTTTGTGATGTGCATCCTCTTCCCCTTTCAGCAGCTGTTGTACAAAAACACACAAGCATGAACGGTACAATAATGTCAAAAATTTGAAGTATGTACCCATACAAGCAGTTTGGGTTTAATCACTACTGAGATAAAATAATAATTGTAAACTTATATTACTGACAGGATAAACCTCAACCACCCATGCTCTTTCTAAAAATAAACTTGGAAGTTAATTTGAAGCATTTACCCATACATGTACAAGAAGTTTGAGTTAATCACAAGAGATAAACAAATTGTAAATAAATATTGTTGATAGGATTCATTTAAACAACCTATGCTCTTTTCTAAAAATTAACTTGGACTAATGTTCCATCTACAGCACAAAACACCTACAACTTCAAGAATCATAATTGCAAAATTGTGTGCTCACGTTTTGTTAAACATGTATTCTTTCTCTGTTGTATGAACAACTAACCTAACCATCTTTTTCATCTGAGTCATCAAGAATTTTAGACTTTTATTACTTCTGTGAGTACCCTCTCTAGACAAATATCACAGTGCAAAACAACAACCCCTCTCCCCATCATACAATGGATTGCAAACACATACATATGTACAAACCAATTTAGTCTATATTATGAAAGGACATCAACATGAGCAGATCATATCTTGATGCTAAATGGTAACAAGAATCTTACATAAACATTTACTCACATTAGTAAGAAGTTGTTCGAGCCAGTCATAACCAGAGTCTTTGCTCGCTGCAACCACTTGAATGATATTCAGAGCTCTCTTCAAGAGCAGGTTAGTGTTCTGGACCGGTAAAGGAGTAAACCACATCTTTTGAAACGTGTCGTTCACAAGTTTCTGAAAAAACAAGACAATGATATAATGGATAAGCTTGTCATTTTATTCACAAGGCACATCTTGGAATGCACTCGTTTTTTAATTAAGTCTCTTATTAATATGAACTTTGTATTTGTTTTGTGTCATAATACCATTATCATTATGTTTTTGTGGGGGTTTTTCAGCTAATTTTATTCAAACTATAAGCTTGCTTTGATAAAAAAAAACATGGCATTCACATTTCCTACGGGTTTTGACATTTTAACAGTAATTTGTATTTGGCCCATTTTCCATTTAAGTTGTGTGTGTAATGGCAGTCTGGATCCAGACAAAGGTTGTAGGTTTTACCAGAACTCAGAGAGTCCACTTGCCTCTGCACATTAGAGGTTGTTCATCATCGGTCTATTAAATTGGGTTTCTGATCTGGTCAACTTTGAACAGGCTATTGTTAGATGATACATGAATCATGACTGGTAGTCACTCTGGTGTAACAGTTGAATAAATTTCAAATTTCAGAAGTGCTGTATCAAGTTTTATTTAGTTAGGATATTAATAGACATTTTTTGCACACGCACACGCATGCACGCATGCACGCACGCACGCACGCACGCACGCACACACACACACACACACACACACACACACACACACACACACACACACAAACACACACACACACACATAAACACACCTAGCTTTTCAGCCTCCACACTTTGACAGAGACAAAGATTTCCATCTTTACATTATCAATTAAAATCAAAGCAATAAATACACAAGGGTGTTGGGCAATTTTGCCTCTGAAATGGCAAAAGAGCCCCCTAAATTTGAAAAAGAGCCCTCGCAAATCGCCATATGCACTGAAACAAGAAAAGTCGCTCCCGAAACAAAAATCTTACATTTTTTCCTGATTAAAATAGTTTATTTGCTTTAGGAACATGTTTGTTGCTGTAGTGCAAATTAAGAACACAACATCAAGAGCTACAAAATAGTGTGTGTGTGTTTTCTTATTAACATGTATCACAATCGTTAACTAAAATAATGTGCAATATCACTATGAATTTTAATATGCAGGGTCAAGTCAGTTTTGTTTTTATGATAAATCTTCCAACTAATCATTATCTTACCTTGATGCCTTCCTCATCATTTACTCTCCTGATAATCTTCACACAGATTTCAGGAATTTTGGTGAATTCGGGTTGTTCAATGCATATATCCCTGAGTGTCTTGATAACCCGCTTACGCACACTGATTCCTGTGTCCTGTGGCAAAAAAGTATAAATCCATGATAAAATGGTTTCCTTCATTATAGACATCAAATTGAATTATGCAATTTATTCCAAAACACATGGCCATTATGAAACATGTTTTCAGAAAGATCTTGAACTAAGCTCTAATAAGATCCTGAGCCATGCTGAATAATTGGACTAAAACTAAACAGAAACAATTCACTGTCTTACAATCCACAGCCTTGTCTGTGTCCTATCTTGGCATTTTTGTGTCTTAATATATGTTTGGCCAACAAAGCTTTTATTTTGTTTGCTAATAAACCCTGCATTTGTCGAGAATTCCCTCTAAAGACTCATGACAGCAAGTATCAGCAAAGCTTTACAATTATTATAAAGCAGTAAAGTTATTCTGGTGTTTCAAATGTCTTGAAACATTGACAAATTTGGACAAGGCAATCATCCTTTCAAGGGCCACATAAAATGGTGACTTTTTATTCCAGCAGCAATACCTGTTAATTCATTAATCACACTTGTTAGAATACAGCAGTTATTGAGCATGTTGTACGACCAAAGCATTTACAAACTGTATATATGCTCACAGTGAAACTTAATTATTCCAGTGACAGATTCTTTGACTCGGAGGTGAGTAAGAAGTCCGCATGGCGATTGCACAGAAACCCAGACCCCACTTGATGCTTGCAGTGATTCTTCATCCTCTCGATTGCAGAAAGTAAGCGTACCTCAAATACTCTGTTCTCTCAACTGCACCTACAGTACAGACAGAAAAGGAGACAAAACCAGCCTATTGGCAATTTCCGCTTGTAGTACTTGATGCGGAATATTGCAAATCAATGTTGGTTCCTCATTGCAAAATGAGCAAAACAATAATTAAAAGCCTAAGAAAGCTGTTTTCTTGATTTGCACACAAAAAGCATTTGGGCCTACAATTGGATCCAGTAAACATAATTGCATAGAAATGCTAGTGTCAATTCATAATTCTTATTCCTGTTGTTGCATAAGAAATGCATGTTCGAATGCATAGATCTTATTCCTGTTGTTTTATAAATAAAAATTAAGTTAATCATTTGAAAATTGAGCCATGTTGCTGTGTTAAGTGTTGCTAATGATAGTCTAAATTCCAGACAAAAGAAGTTGTAGCTTTCACCCACTGATTCTGAATTTGGTAGAATCTAACTTATCAAGGTGCTTGCTCCTTGGTTTTTTTTTTTTTTTTTTATACATTAGACACAATTCAACTTCCTTGGCATCAGAAGTTAAGGTACAAGCAAATGTTAATCAAATCCTCATGATTGACACATCTGCTAATTGAAATTCTAAATGGGTCGTATAAGAAGATATAATAAAAATACCATGATAGTTCGAAAATAATCAATCAGAAAAAAAATTCATCTTAGCAAGATAAGCCTACACTCATCAAACGCAGAACAACGTATGTTACAGATCCTGCATAGCTGGTGGCTTAGTTCAGGAACAGCGTAAACCTAGTATCTATATCATTTTTTGGCTCTAAGAAAGCCGCCAACCTGTGGTGCATGTCACTCAATGTTCTCGAAAACGATACACGGCTATTAGCACAATGAGTACAAACCTTTGGATTGATTTGCTGGATGTTTCAACCCTGCGTCAAACTCAAAGTGCTTGCCAGCAAGACTACGCTGTGAACAGCATCTCGAGCAATGCCGGCTTGTTCTTGCTGATGGGACTGTCCCGATTGGTGCTGTGTCCGTTCACGTGCCAGGATTGCTACAATGACTGGAAGAAAAAAAATTCAAATTAGTATCAACTATACACACTCAATTCATACACAACGACAACTGGATAATTCTGGGGTGAGCACCTGCGGAAAATAGGAAAAGGGAGGTGACCAAATAGAATAAAATTTACAATGATGAAAATATATAATCAATTTGGTTCTCATGAGTACTAATTCCTTATCCAAGATTCTATTTCACAGTTTTGGCGCTAATGTACCAATGCGACATTGCATAAATTTTTTTCACCAGCCATTGACACGTGCGTGCATGGATCATAAGAGTTTTTACATAATTGTGTGTTGTGAAAGTTCCATACTTTCCGTTCTGTCTTATGCCCACCCAGCCCTGATCTTGTATCTGATTTTTGCTTAAAAATTTTTTCCTTTTAACACTATCTGACAACTGAAACCTCAATGTTTTGATTAGAAAGAAATAAGTCCATTTAATACAGAACAATTCTGTATTCTTTCTACCTTGTGACCAATCACAAGATTCGAATTTGCTGAGTATTTGGCAAGTGTATAAAAGCCCATTGCTCAATCTATATTGTGATACGAACATCTATTAAACCTCTTAGAGATAGGTAAACAAAAGTGGCATGAATATTGGGTATTATAAGAGGAAGTTAAAGTTAGAGCATAAGGCCAGTACTTACGTAAGTATTTCTGGAACGCAATCTTCTGACCAGTTTTGTAGTGTGTGTCACGTCTGTTGACCAATGCCCCTAAACAGACTTGACACAACTTTTTGCTACCACCTTGGAAATAACATCAGAAGGAATACGATAACTTGGAGTGCCACACAAAATCAACATATGGTGAAAGCAACTAACTTCACACTTACTCTAAAAGAATAGTTGAAAATACCCAATCTTAAAAACTAGTTCGAAGGATTTTTTTTAATTGCCACGATTAAACAGTATGCCTCAGATTTGATCCAACGAAACAAAGGTACATAAATATAGGCTTCACAAATTGTAGACTTCAACATTGCTAAAGTTTGAAATATAAACAACAGATAGTTACATTGGGCAGTGCTCACATTGGATTTTGCAATGTTATGTCTTATAGGTTGCAACAAGAATGCAGCTTCAGCACCAGCCTAAGGGAGCAACAGATATAAGCCAATTTGACTACTTCCAACTACTTGCTGTGAGTTTTTGACGCTTGTCGTTTGGATTAGCAGGTATTCAGTTTTCAGCTGGATTACGATGAATCAGCATGGCAGTCAAGAGTAGTTAATGGCTGTTTTTCAATTAAAATTGAGTTATTGAGAACATACGTCGTTGCATGTGCATTTTACCAGCAGTTCTATTTTCAAAAAACCTTGATTGTCAGCCCTACATCTTGTGAGAGGTGGGGACAAATTCATGTGGAATCTGCCACCATTATAAATGATTTGGCTTATTTGTCGATAATTTAGTTTCATGGTCTGAAAATCATGGATAAATTTTTTAAACATGCTGTACCATAATTTCACATAACATTGACGAGTACCATAGGTCAGAAACAGGAAAAAGAGCTGTTCAGTCTCAACATACTTGTAATATCTTGCCAACTTAGGAGACCGCCAAATTCTAATGAAAAATTCATAACATTCAAGAGTAGTATTTTTTAATTGCCAAAACATGTGTTGCCAATATCCTCCTTCCAAGTTATCTCAGTTTGTCAAAATGTCGAAGAAGCTAGATCATTGTGAGGTAAATCCACCCAACCCATTACAGGGACAAATGCAAGATTAAATCCTGACAACGATGAGATATCACACTTGATTTAAGTTAATAAATCATCATAAAGTCAACTATCTTACCATCATGTCCATGTTTCCAAGATGGAGTGCTCACTCATGTCTTCTTCTAGCTTGCAAAAAATACTTCACTTTGGATGTCACAATCAGACGGGAACAAACTAAACTCCAGTATCCTAGGACGTTATACTACCCGATGTAGTCTCCGTGTGTCTGCAATTACAAAACACAAAACTCATGTCATTTCAAACAGAAAATCAATCTGTTCTTCTAAACATGGTAAATATAAGGGGTTCAACAAAGAATATAAATACTTGTAAATGCTTTATTTACCATTTAGTTCCTTGAAGCTTTGACTATTAAAGGCGGCCAGTAGACTCTTTACTACCCAACATGCAAAAGTGTACTATGTGTTCTTGCATAAAGGGAAATATTATTGCATTAGTCCCATGCCACATTAGTTATTTCCCACCAATGCGACACGAAATAGTGCTACTGAATCTACACATTTCACAGAGCCTTATATCAGACTTAAAAGTCCTTTTATTGTACAATTTTACAAATTCTAAAAAATACTAATCTTCAGCTGTCCACAGACATGTCCTTCACAAGTATCCTTAAGGGCAAAATTATTGGTTCTGACATATTTCTGGGGGATGCAAAAAAGCAGTCTGTAACATTTAAGTCCCCAAATAAGCTTATGTCAAACTATATGTTCATTCCTCAATTCGCGTCCGATTAACACCAGACTCTTTCTTTTTAACTGCGTAAAATCATCGACAGCAATACATAGACGAGAAAAATCTTACTCACAATGCACATTTTACCTGAGTAGGGTTGGAGATTGTGGATGTGCGACCATCAGCTCTGTTTGACTTTACTGAAGAGGACAGCGTCTGTAACACGAGAACAGTCTCTTGCCGCTGGCTTTGCCCTCTTTTTCTCCAGCGTCTCAGCTGCATTCTTCTCAGCTCAAGACGTGCTCTACAAAGACAGTCTGCACCTGCACACAAGCCTTCTGTACGGGTTTATGATGTGCATCCTCTCCCCTTCAGCAGCTGTTTAGCAAAACAACACACAAGCAATGAACGGTACAATAAGTCAAAATTTGAAGTATGATACTCCATACAAGGCAAGTTTGGGTTTAATCCAGCTACTGAGATAAAAAATAATTGCATAAACTTATATTCCACTGACAGGAAAACCTCGAACCACCCATGTTTTCTAAAAATAAACTGGAAGTTAATTTCGAAAGCAATTTACCCATACGATGCACAAGAAGTTTGAGTTAATCACAAAGATAAACAAATTGGTATATATAAATATTGTATGAGTTCATTTAACACTGACTCTTTCAAAATAACTATGACTATGTTCCTCTACACACAAAAACCTACAACTTCAAGAATCATAAATTGCAAAATTGTGTGTCACGTTTTATTAGAACATTTTTTCTCTGTTCATGAACAACTAACCTAACCATCTTTTTCATCTGAGTCATGCAAGAATTTTAGTACTTGTATTACTTTCTGTGAAGTACCCTCTCTAGACAAATATCACAGTGGCAAAAACAAATCAACCCTCTCCATCATACAATGAGATTGCAGAACAGCATACATAGTGTACAAACCAATTTAGTCCTATATTTATGAAAGGAACATCACACGATGAGCAGATATCAAAATTATTGACTGCTAATGGCAAGATCAACAAGAATTCTTACATAAACATTTACTCACATTATAAGAATTGTTCGAGCCAGTCATAACCAGAGCTTTGCTCGCTGCAAGCCACTTGAATGCATATTTCAGAAGCTCTCTCAAGAGGCAAGTTGGTGTTCGACCGGTAAGGAGTAAACCAACATCTTTTGAAACGTGTCGTTCACCAAGTTTTCTGAAAAAAAACAAGACAATGATATAATGGATAAGCTTGTTCATTTTAATTCACAGAGGACATCTGAATGCCACTCGTTTTAATTAAGTCTCTCTATAAGTTATGAACTTTGTATTTGTTTTTGTCATAATTCCATATCATTATGTTTTTTGTCGGGTTTTCAGTGCTAATTTTATTCAAAACTATAAGATTGCTTTGTAAACAAAAAACAATGCATTCATCATTTCCTATCGGGTTTTAATTTAACAGTAATTTTTACTTGCGCCGCATTTTCCCATGAAGTTGTGTGGGTAACAGCAGATCTGGCATTCCAGAACATACATTAGAGGTGTTCATCACTGTCTTAATGGGGATTTCTGACTGGTAACTGTTAACCAGTCCGCAATTTTAGATGACATATGAAAAATTCAATTCATGACTGCAGTCAGTCTGTGTAGCAGTTGCATTAAGTCAAATTGCAAATGCTCTGTATTAAGTTTTATGCGAGTTGGGATTATAAAGTAGACCTCTTCTCCAACACACACAAATAGAAATCATCCCGGCTCTTTCTAGCCCCCATTGCTTACAGGTGTACAAAATTCCATCCTAACATTATCAATTAAAAGCTTTTTTGCTTCAAGAGCATGATTTACGGTAGTGCCAAATGAGAACACAACAGCAATAACTGACAAAATAGATGTGTGTCGTGTTATTTTCTTTTTTATTATCAACATGTGTACAATTGTTAAACTACAAAATAACGTGAATATTCAAGGTCAGTTTGATTCCATGATAGATCTTCCAACTATCATATATCTACACTTATGCCTTCCTCATCATTTACTCCCTGATTATCTTCACACAGATTTCAGGAATTTTGCTCATGATATTCGGGTTGTTCAATGCATATATCCCCTATGTCGTTGATAACCGTACGCACACTGATTCCTTCCGAGTGAAAATATACAAAACACATGAGATTTGAATTCTTGATTACTCTAAGGTACTCTATATCTTTTCACTTTAAGTTAAACATTGTAACTTTTCACTCTGAATAAGTTTAACCTTCTTTATTACAAAAAATACATCTCCATCACAAGCCTTAGTCTTTGGAATGTGGTTCACACAAAAAATATAAATAACAAAATCAGGGTAATTCTCTTTTCCATTTTAGACTGCACTAAATGTAGGATATTGTGGGTATGTAGAGGTTAGAAATGGAATTTGAAGACAGTATGTATAAGCGCATTGTTATGCCTTTCAATGCCTAAATGAGAAATTTTCCAAGATTTTCATTTGAAAAAAATAATTTTTTAAAGGAAATATCTTTTTATGAAGTACACAAATGTATGGGAGGATATAAATCCAGTATTTTTTTGTTATTTTTTTATTTTAATTTAAGGATATTATAAATTACATTATAATCAAAAGCAATTTAATCAGCCAACCTCTGATAAAGTGTGTGCATATAGCAACTTGTTGATATCACACAGTATTACAAAGAACTAATGCACAGCTTTAAGTGAACACTATAGATAGCAAAACGATGGTTTAGTAGTTGTGCTGCATTAGAGTGGATCCGGCAAATGTATGTATGTGGTGCAGATTAGTGTAACATCTCTAACATTCTACCCTTATGCAGTTAGCCACCATGGTAAATAACTAATTATGTTGCCAGAATCTGCACTTAATGCACTCAAACCATGCAGTACTTCACAGATACCAACTTCTTACAAATAAAACAAGGAATTTTTAGCTTGAACTAGAGCAGTGTCGACTGCGCGCAGTCGATGGGTATGCCTCCCAGCCTGCACTCCCATCAACTGATGTAAGTTGAAAAGCTTTCAAGTTACCATGTAGGCAAGACCAATTAGATGAATAAGCATAATGATAAAGCCAATGTGACCTTTGACCAAGTGTACAGTAAAATCCAATTTAAGCCGCTCTCAAGTTTATCGCGGGGAGGGGACGTGCGCGGTAACAGCCCAAATCAGGACATATTAAGCGCCGTGACCTTTTGACCTCTGACCTTTCAACTCCATAAATCGAATCAGTAAATGTTGCCTTATATAAGATACTTACTCCAAGTTACATTCAAAATCGGGAAAAGTCAATACTCAAGTTATCACTGAACATACCTTAATGAGCCCAAATCAGACATATTTAAGGCCCGGTGACCTTGACTTTGGCTCCAAAATCTAATCAGTTTATTGGTGCCTCATGAATACATATTCACCCAAATAACATAAAAATCTTGACAGGCCGGTTCTCAAGTTATCATCGGTAACGAGCCCAAATCAGACATATTTTAGGCTTTGCACCTTTGACTTTCAGCTCCAAAATCTAATCAGCTTATGGTGCCTTATAATAAATACTTCACCCAAGTTGATCACCAATCCGGACCAGCCCGCTCTCATTATCGCTCGTAACGAACCCAAATCAGACATATTTAAGGTCGATGACCTTCGACCTTTTTGACCCGTTTGAACTCCAAAAAATCTTAATCACGTTCATTGTGCCCCATAATACACTACTTCACCACGTTACCATGAAAATTTTTTTTTTCAAAAAAAAACTGGCCGTTCCCAAGTTACGCGGAACAGCCCAAATCAGACATATTTTAAGGCCCGGTTGACCTTTGACCTGTACAGCCCCAAAATCTAA
Source organism: Eucidaris tribuloides (assembly GCA_001188425.1). Classification (NCBI taxonomy): domain Eukaryota; kingdom Metazoa; phylum Echinodermata; class Echinoidea; order Cidaroida; family Cidaridae; genus Eucidaris; species Eucidaris tribuloides. Next base: position 18,733 of record JZLH01S0574020.1, read on the forward strand.
TCAGCTTTCATTCGGTGCCTCATGAATATCATACTTCAGCCCAAGCTACTATGACTAATCGGACCAACCGGCTCTCAAGTTATCACGGTATCGAGCCCAAATCAGACATGATTTAAGCCCGTGACCTTTGACCTTTGACTTTTCAGCTCCAAAAATCTAATCAGTTCATTGGCGCGGCTCATAGTACAGACTTAGGTCCTAGTTATAGTCAAAATTCGATCTAGGGGTTCTCAAGTTATCGCGGAGGGGGGGTAACGAGCCCAAATCAGATATATTTAAGCCCGGTGACCTTTGACTTCTTTCAGCCCAAATTCTAATCAGTTCATGTGGTGCCTCATAATACATATTCACCCAATGTTACATCACAATCCGACCAGCCCACTCTCAATTATCGCCGTAACGAGCCCAAATCAGACATATTTAATGCCCGGTGACCTTTGACCTTTGACCTTTCAGCTCAAAAATCTAATCATTCATGTGGCTCATAGTACATACTTCGGTCCTAGTTTACATCAAACCGATTGGGGTCTTCTCAAGTATCGCAGGTAAGAGGTAACCGAGCCCAAATCAGACATATTTCAGGCCCGTGACCTTTGACCTTGACCTTTCAGCCCCCAAAATCTAATCATTCATTGGTGCCTCATGAATACATACTTCCTCAGAATTACATTACAATGCCGACCAGCCGTCTCAAGTTATCCCACGCTCTAACGAGCCAAATCAGACATATTAAGGCCCGGTGATCTTTGACCTTTGACCTTTCAGCTCCAAAATCTAATCAAGTTCATTGGTGGTCATAGTACATACTTTGTCCTAGTTACATCAAATCACGATGGGGC
>JZLH01S0574020.1:21025-38730 GCA_001188425.1 Eucidaris tribuloides
ACCAATATTCTTTCGAGGAGCATGTCATAGTACTGGTCTGTGAGTTCTGGCTGCATCAACACAAATCTACCCACTAATTCCACGGCTGCCTCTCGCACGCTGGTGGATTGGTCCATGAACCGACAGTGGACAGTCTTCTGTACATCAATCTAGTTAGGAATAAAAACTGAATTTGTGAATTACTTTTCACAGAGGCAGATATGTATGAAGAAAATAAGTAAAGCTTTTTATGAATCACCTGTCACAGATGCATATTCTGAATGCAATAAATAAATCAATTTTTACATGTTTTACGGATACTAATGCATGACAAATCTACTTGAGGGCAAGTTGTTACTCCCAAGTGTGAAGTTGGTTTGAATTCTGTTGTGGAATGCACATCAGTATATACCATTGTAATTGCCACGATGATGACATGACTGTAAGGACTAAGTGTAACAGACTTATTACACAAAATAAATAACCATTTTCAGATTTCAATGATTAATCTTACCCTTGCCAGCACATTTGGGTCCGCTGCTACCACTAGTGATAGGCACTTCATGGCTCTTGTTCTAACAGCTACAGCCGTCTCATTCAAAACTCTCAAGATCTAGACGTGCAGATGTACAAATAAAAATATGAATTAAAGTGAAAGAAATACCCTGTACAGAAATCAAAAGATGAGAGTCCAACTATCACAAACAACAATCAATTTTGTGTTGATCTAAGCAGCCATTACTAAGTTATTGCAAGAAATATATATATGTCAGCTAGTGCATACTTATCAACTAAGTTTCCAAACACCAATGAAACGCCTAAACCACTAAAACTTCCCTTTTACATATAAATACCATTGTTATCAACTAAACCAATTTTACAGAAATAAATAAACAAGTAAATAAATGAATGAACAAGAATTTAAGAAAAATGAATTTGAAATATCTATACTCCACAGCATATCAATTTTCCTGTGCAAGTGAAAAGTGAACAATACACAAGCTCTTCTTCAGATATGAAAACATTTACTTTAATTTGAATTTTCCTCAATTTTCCCTTAAACTAAAGACTAAAGACTAAGAATTATATAAATGTTAATGCAATGGAATTCAGCTTATTCTAGTTATGTTCCTCTACAATAACGTGCACACTTTGTTACAATTATGAAGTCTTTTATATTTACCTGTGTTAGATAGATATCAAAGCTCTGGGAGAAAGGTCTTCTTGATGCAAGATACCTGGCCACAAATGAGGAACTTTCATACGTCATGATATTCTTGCCTTTCCTGATTATAAAAGAAAAGACAATTTTCACATAAATAGAGACAATAAACAAGGCGATAGCCATAACTTGTCTGGCACTATTTGCATGCAATCATTTTGCATACATATTTAACATTTGACAGCATTTGACCTTTGACCCAAAATAACATGGAGGTCCACGTAAGGCATCTACCGTCCAAATTTGGATACAACCAGGCAAATAGTCACAAAGTTATTCAAGATTCATATGTGTTTCTGACAGACAATGGACAGACGGACGCCACTGAGAATGTCTTAGTTTTGCTCCCAAACAAAAATACAACTTCACACACAAGTCTGTGAGGAAAGTTAAAATGGATGGAAAATATATAGAATATGATGCATTTATGCTGTTACCATAATAAAATCAGAACATTTGGTGCTAATTACAATCCCTGTCTGACACATAGGAAAGTTACATGATGTTTTCAGTTGATTTAAGCCTCATGACACTTCAATAAATTTACAGGGATCATGGGAAAGATTCTTAATGAATTTTAGCGTCTACCAACTTATTATCATAATGATAAAATTGGTGCATATTAAAATTATTGTTTCATGAATAATGTTGCATTAAATCTATGGGGACTACAAAATAGAAAATATAAAACTGTATAACTTCAATGGAAAAGGTTTCAGTATTACCCTCATGCATTGTATTTTAACATGTCAGCAGTGATCTGCCTCATATCTATAATTTCCTTGTGATAAAACAGGGATGCTAGTATGTCTTCATGAGAGGGTCTGAAGTTCTCTAAAAGAGCCTAAAATATGACCTGACTTTAGGCTCTTGCCTGAAAACTTGTGTCACTGATAAAACCCTATTTCATATCTCATCACACTTGCAAGGAAAATGGTCAGATGAAGATGCCACAACTCATGGTCCAAACAACCACATGAAGACTTAGGTGTGGGGAAAGTCACATTTTTATCAGTTACCTCAGACACTCTGCGGGTCTCTTGATCTTGACAGCCACAATTAAGAATTTCTTCCGCCTCTCTGCCGCTTGCAGGATTTCTGCTGTCTTGGCATCAGTGTCCTTGCTCTCTTCCTTCTCTTCATCACTGCTCTCATCTTCATCTTCATCGCTGTCTTCATCATCACTGTCTTTCTTCTTCTCCTTCTTTGGTGGTGCTTTCATGACTTGCTCAACCTCAGCATTGGTGTCTCGGTACCACTGAGCAAGGTAAAACTGCCGCGCAAACTGTGAACATGAATATGCAAAACATGCTTCAAGTTACTTTATATATTCATTTTTTTTACCAGCTTTCAACATCTGCTTTGATAAAGTTAAATCCTGTTTTCTTGCTTGATTTTTGCTGTCTTCTTATGCATACAACCCAACAGCAACTAATTACACAGCAAACTTAAAGGTACTGGCTAACATTTACCACAGTTCAAAAAAAATGTGAGCTACATGATTCCCCATGCTACCATTGTCTTTGATAAGGTCTAAAAATGACGCCCTGAAAAAATTGTATTTCAAAATGATTATTTAGTGCTTTAAAAAAGTGAAAATCGTAAGTTGATCGGATTCACCTGCCCATTTTCTCCCATAGACTTACTGTGTGTACAATGTACATGGTACATCTTTGCTATTTAAACTCGCCCTGAGTTTTAATTGTTTATTCATGCATAACTTGCCATTGGCAGTGTAACTTTCCAAACTTTTTTATTCTAGGATGTATATTTGTCCATATGAACACTACTATGTAGTTCTGATATCAAAATTTGACAATTTTTAAAATTGAAGTTCCACAATGTTAGCCTATCACTTTAAGACACAGGATTCAATTTTACTGAAACTTCAAATTTATTTTGAAGTAAATCTGCTTTCACAGATATATATGTGTCACTCCGTTAACACAAAACTCAAGTTTCCTCATATAGTTATACTGGCAATGTCATTCTGTGGCTGACTAGTTCAGAAACCGGCAAACATAGAGTTACATCAAACAAATCTTACCAAGATGGCTGGATCGTTGCGACTGTTGTACCCCAAGTAGTCACACATAGCCTGTTGCAGATTCATGACGTAGTCCAGCTGGTCACTTGGTTTGCCATCACCCACAGGAGAATCGCGACCACTCCCCCTCATCTGTGAATTAGACCAGGATAAACGTTGATGTGACATATGTCTGTTCCATGGCATTTTGACAGTGATTACTTAATTTTTACTTTACATCACAGTCATAGAAAAGAACAAAAAGTATTCCTCTATTTCTTGTCTTGAATCAAAATGAGTATTTGGGTCATGAACTCCTGACATATAAGCAAAGTGATGAACCACAATGTAAATATATCCAGTGCTTAAAGGCAGTGTATTTCTTTTGCATGACTAAAAATTAACATTATATAAATACACTGGTGTATAGAAGAAAATACCAGGTATGGGAGCTAAAATCTGTTTTGTTGGAAATACAGGTACCATTAAATTTTTAATTGAATTAAAGTACAACTTATACCCAAATTGCAAGTCTTCTTTCATACCCTTGCCCTACATGGTGTTCATCATGTATGATATGTGAAATGTATTTATGAATTACACACGTGTACCAAATGCATTCATGAATATGACATATTTTATGCATTAGTCTGACACAGATTAGTATCCATAGACAAATAGATACATACTACAGAAATGATAATGAACACCTGAAATGACTCTGTTCAGTGAGCCTGGAACATACACTAAATGGCAGTTAGTGTTTTGTGCAGTTTTCAAACTGAAGCTAATTACTGATCTTCAAATTACAGAAACACCCTTCGTAAGTAGTCTAAGCATATGAGTGATGTTTTGTTTTGTTTCAGAAGACCTGCACAAGAGATCTCCTGAATTTAAATACTTCAAGACACAGTGGACATATACCTCTTAACCCAAATATTTTTCTGATTTATACTTTTACTTTAATTTTCTACTTTTTGTCAAATTGATACAAATCTTTAACAACGTGATTATGTATAGTTTCAAGCAAAATATATCTTCCCCAATGCCCTCAAAATCAAATAACTAAACAAATGTCAAAAGGAACATACTTCTCTAACAATGGTGTTCAACCTCTCTTCATCCATTACACTGGACACAGCATCCTTTCTCAGTCTGCTCGCAACTTGACCAAGGTATTCTAGCGACGAAACTCTCATGGACATCTCATTTGAACGATTGCTGAATTGATGCATCTACATGAATATCACAAAAGTCTCCAGTTTAGATACATTTAAAGGGTACTTAAAAGAAAACATTTTGCATTTATTTAAAATACAATATACCAATAATTTGTTCACCTTTTGTCTTGATTCAAATTAACTTGACATATATTGTGTAGGTTTGTTTTGTAACTAACTTGAAAATACATATAGCTAGAATTTATAGTTTTTTGCTCCAAGTTTATTTCTGTCTGTATATACCATAATTTACAATATTTACTTTTCAAAAGTTTTCATTTTTCAAACTAATTTGATTTATTGCACACGTCTGTAGATGTAACTACATATTTTACTGGATTTATAATTCATATATATATTTTTTTGCAGTGTTCATAGTTTATTGCTCTTTCTGTGATTGTATGCTAGTCACTTTCTGTCGGTTTGATTCACTTTCATTTACACGGGACACTCCTGAAGAACAGCATTTCCCTTTTTCTCGCAGAATGACGCTATCCAGAAGCATATTTTAACTTTTGTTAGATAGTATATTCAAGGAAATAAATACCATACCCTACCATGAAAACACTATGAGTGCACCGATTTGAGTACACACACTTCTACTGTTATACAATATATTACAACTGCACAAAGGCAAAACTCTGGATGTCACAAGTAGGGACATATGAAGGACGTTACATCAATCATGATTGCCATATTGCATTAGAAGCAAAGACTGTGTTTATGATTTGCAGACTCTGAAATGAACTTCCAACCCAAATAAGCTGAAAAATTAATAATGCAAAGATTCACATAATCCTTCAACTTTCACAGAAGCTCTGGGATTGAAAGTCAGGTTTTGTGATTAGCGCTGATAAAATTTAATCAGAATACACCATCATAACACAGAATTTAAGTTTGAAAATGTTTGAATACTATACAGTCAATTAATTGTGAGAGCTAAAAATCAATATCACAAGTTTTCCAATTTGAGGGGAGAGTTGGCAAGAGTGAGACTGAATACAAATAGGACAAAGACAATGAACACATACCAGTAATCTTCCCAAAAGACTGAGCAGAAGCTCAGCAGCAGGCCATTCAGGTTTGTTCACGGCTGATAAAAGATCTTGGACAAAGTTCTCAAACAGCGGTCTGTAGTCCTCCTCATCTTTACTTACACATCTATTGACAAAAAATACACCAAGGTTACAGAAATTACCCAAGTACATCATTTAAGAACGGCATTTGCACATTTATTAAAGTAGCATGAAGTAATTTTTAACAAATTTATGAAGAATTTTTTTGCATATATACAAACATAAATTTTGTAAATTGTAAATTGTAAATTTTACGACTACTAGTGACAGATAACTGGATAATTTACTTGACTTCCTTGATTCGATGATATGGGATATCCAATACCGGTTTCAGCCTTGACCTCTTGTTACTTTGTATTAGTATGGGACCAGTCAATAGGTCCCGTGATCAAATTCTGGGAACAAAGGTTTGAAAGTGCTTTCGGGTTACCTGATGGATTTCGAACATTTTTGACATGGGCTGGCCGCTTCGAACTTCCGGACATTTTGGGAAGGGGTGAAAAATCAAAAAAATCCCAAGACTTTGGTCACAGGACCTCTACTATATGTCATAGTTGCCACATACCCCAACCATTCTTGTTTCTGAAGTGCAATTTATACCAATAGAGCAATTTATCTGGTCATATGTATACCTCTATATTATGAGAATATGGTGGAGTGTTCCCCAATACTTCTCACAGTCAACAAATCAAATAAAATTCTCATCTTGCAAAGAATCACAACTCACAAGTGATAAAATACCACTTTAAGCCATAGACAAATTTAACTTCAATGACACTTCTGAATTTTTTTAACCCTAACCACTAATTCATACAAATGTTCTGCATATAAAATAAGTTTCTCTACACAAACAAAAACAATGACAGGGTAAAAGTGAAAATTTCTGTAACAGATACACAAATAGGATGGAAAAGGAATACTTACTTCTTCAAGAAGACAGAGAGGAAATTCTGTCCTGTTCTTACAGCTGTCTCATATGCGTTCACTACTAGCACACCTAGGTCTGTTGTCTGTGGAGCAATAATAAAGTATGGTGAACCACCCTTATAGATACAACTAAAACATCGACTGAAATTAAAACACATATTTTGTTTCCTCTTTTTAAAAAAAAATCAGATTTGTTTAGTTTAATTTGTATCATGTATCTTCAACATAGTCAGAAAATCAGATACCCATGAAATCTGAATTTAGTGATTTCCAGTTAGAAACATGCCCAAAGAGCAGTGTTATGAATATTGTATTTCAGTTACATTCATCTTCAAATCTTTGTTTTATTTGTTAAATATCTTTCCACATAAATAATTTGTGTCTTTTTATTTTTGGACATTTTCAACACAATTATCTATACACTAAATATAACGAATGCTACAGCACTCACCTGTTCTGGTTCATCAATGTCATCATACTCATCTTCCTGACTACGGCTACTTTCACTGCCAGCGACGGGTAACACAACAACACCTTGGATGAGTTGTAATACTAAGGCTGTTACCATCTGAATGTTGGTAGTATTGTTCAACCTGGAAAAAAGAGAAAAAGTCATGTTTACACATTTTGACAGGTGGGCTGAAAGCTTGAACCCACTGGAGACTATTTGATTTCAATATAACATGCATTCTCCATAGACCCCACTTAGTCTCCAATGGTTAAGAAATCAAGGTATTTGTGACAAAATGATCTACTATTGCAATTGGGTCCTTCTATGAAAATGTGATTTAAAATGGACCCCTTCCAATAAAAACAATGTGCAGCAACAATACAATGAACCCCCCCCCTCCCCCACACCCCAAAAACGTAATTGCTTGGTCACAAGCCAAACAAAAACACTGCAAAATACTATGTTGATTATTCTAGTTTTATCCTGCCAGATTATCATAGACAGAATGTAATAATCATTTTGCTCACACAGTTACAAGTTAACTACAATATGTCCAACTTATTTTATGCTTACACTGGGTATATTCTCATCTTCACTTGAATCTATGATTGTTGAATGTTTCTGTTCAAAATTGTTTGATACATGTACAAAAGCAAATTTGAATTTACAATTGGAGAGGTCAATTATTTTCAATGTAACAAATCTGTTATTGCTTTGTTAGATTATTAGATCTAAAGTCCCTAGTACAGTCATTGCATGAAAAACAATGCTTATAATAGAAATACTGGCTCAATGCCTGCCATCCTTTCTACTGTAACAGCTTCAGATGCCTTATACCAACAAACAACATCTCAACTTAAACAATCAGTAGTAGTTTATACCTGAAGTTTCTTAGATTCTTTTTACTTGATGGTAACCTGGCAAGAGATGCAAATATGTCTTCTAGGATGAGTTGTCTATGCTTCTCATATTTGGAGAAAACCTGGAAAATACAAAAAGTAATAAGGAGAAAAATGGTAATTTTGAACAAGTTCACTATCAGATCTTAGAGTATAAAATTAAATTAACCTTTGAACAACAAAATCCACATGAGAACTAACATCATCTCAGAAAGATGAATTTGTCAGACTTACAGGTCAGCAGATTGACTATGAAAGTTCAAACAAATGTCAATACACTTTACAAATTGTTTAATGCAATATCCCATGTGGAAGGAGGCTGTCACATAATTATATAGTAAGTTGTAAATTAGCTATATATGTTAGATCACAAACAATCAGTTTCATATCAAAAGGTCATAGGTCATACGCATACCTGCCAACCTTTGGTAATAAAAAATCAGTATCAAAGCTAAGCTACGAGGGCGCGGAGCGCCCGAGCGGGGGGAGGGTGTGGGAGGGGGGTGGGGGGTGTCCCCCCTCCCACGGTAAGAACCTTTTGTATTTTAGAGATGTAAAAAGGGCCTTTTCCTTAACTTCAAAAACAATTTTCCAGACTTATTTGATCCCCCAAAATAGATCTAAAACACATACACAACACAGTCAGAATTTTTCCCTTAAATTCTTCATCTTTTTCACCATAATTTAAATCCTAACATTACATCTAGTACATGAATCAGAGAGTGTTAGGCTTTGAGGTTTAATAATGAAATGTCTGATGTCAGTCAGTGATGAAGCCTTTGAAGGATTATCCTTTTCTTGATGAAATTTTCAAACAGTGAGTGTTGAACTTTTGAAGGATCTGATTTTGAAAAAATAAACATTTAAGCACTCTAGAAATAATATATGTACTATAAAAGCATCATCAGCAGACTCCTGAAAATGACAGGTCTAGGTCGGTAGACCCTTGAAAATTGTTTATAGGCAGTACACGTTCATGATGTTGTGATTTGTGTCTACACTACATAAATCACTGTGTGTGGGACTGGGGGCTTGGACACTTAAAAATGCGAAGTGCTTGCAAGGCTGCATTCTAGATTCTCATTAAAATTCCTACTTACTTGATACATTACTCACTTTGATTTCTTTCCCAACAAATTTGGACAGCTAATCTTCATATCTACTCACTTGCAAGGAACGGTAAAACACATCGCGGCACGTACGTGATCAGTAAACAATCACACTCACAGTCATAACAACACGTGTAGAAGTTCATCATCCAAGCTGGGTAGTGTAAGTTTTTTTTTACAGGCAGGACTCCATGGGGCACAGTACCATGTGAATGCAATCGGAGGGCACCGCTGTGCAGTGCGCGCATCATACCTACATGCATGATGCGTGTGAAAGGCGTCTAAACAGAAGACTAATACATTTACGGGGTTAGGCTTAAATATGTACTACGGAAAAAAATAATCACGGAATCAAATGCGTTACAATTACATGCAGTATGGGTATGTTAGCCTTTGCTCCAGCCTTTTTATTTGTTACTAATTTCAGAAAATCAAAAAATCAGAATTTTGATTTTAAAAATCGGAATTCGGAATTGAGGTTAAAAAATCTGAAAAATTCTGCCAAAATCGGAATGGTTGGCAGGTATGCATTCGTCACAACACCAAATTAGTCCCATATAAACAATAACGTTTAAAGTTGATGTTGATAGGTTTTTTGGTGCCACACACAGTATGCACAAATTTAATGAACTTAACAACAATGACTACAAAATTGCTAAAGGATGAATGGACATACCCCTTTACTGCACAGCAGTCAAATTCTTTTCCTCCTATGCTACACAAGACCACTTTTCAGGATACATATTTGCAATTCATGATTGGTGCATACAACAATCCCAACACAGGTAAAATGTGGCAACCTGACAATTACGGAAATAAAAAATAGATTTGACATCTTTATTAGAAGGTGTTGATGATGTTGCACTTACTGCTGAGATCAGTTTCAAAGCATTCAGCTGTAGCTCACTAACATTCTCCACAAAGAAAGGTGCTGTTCCCATTGATGATATCTGTAAGTGAAGTCATGAAAATTGGAAAAGAAGTTACTGTACAAGGTCAACATTGTTATCGCAAATACTTCATCAGGAACAGTTCTGCCTTTTACTATTCAATTTCAATATAACATGTATTTTCAATAGACCCCAGCTCAAGATATCTCGTTCTTACTCTCCAGCAGGTTAACTCTTAAACAGTACAATGAGTGCATTTCAAAACATTGTGTTTTTTATTATTTCATCCCAAAATACATAACAAAATTTTATTTAGCTGAATTGCTTCTTGCATTGTTGTAGTTGAGACATGGAGATATCTAATGATGTCTCTAGACCTCTGACACTGGCAATTTACTTTAAACAAGAAAAAGAAAAAAAACAAAACAAAATAAAATCAAAATTTCCCCAAATATGTCTCTCGCATTCCACTCTATTCTTAAGATGTAGCCTACATGTACAGTTTTTTTTATATGTAGATCACGATGTATAATTTACAGTAAAATTTCATATCGAGAATAATGAGGTTATTTTGAGCACGATCAAATACGTTAGCCTGCCTTATAGTACTCAAAATATAGAAGTATTTGAAAATGAGAAATTTGAAACAAGGATACTGCTACAATCTTACCAAAAGAACAGTTGAATCTGTCAACACCTGTATATCCAAAAGCTCAGCAAGATTGGAGACCAGTTCACACAACTTGTTGTACAGCATCAGAACAGACTTCTCTTTCGTACCACTTGCTCTTGCACGTTTCAGTTTGCTGTTGGTGGCTATTGCATCTGCACGCAAAACAAATTGTGATGTAAAAGGCACTATATAACGTTGTAGAATCCCTGTTTAAAAAATTGTCAAATTGTGACATATCTGATAGTATTTAAATGGACAAATAAACACTCCAGAACACAAAACTTCAGACAGTTAGGCTGTCACTTGTAAAATATGTAGAGATAATAAGCACATGAATTACTGTCAGCGAAGAAAATTCTGCCACACAGCAGTGTATGGGGGAAAACTAATATGGTCACTCAATGATTTTCACTTTTTAAAAGTACTTAATGATCGTTTGAACTGCAATTTTTTGTTCAGGGCTTCAATTTTAGACTTTATCAGAGACATTGACTGGAAGCATGGGGTAATATTTAGCTCGGATTTTTAAAATGGGAAATATTGGTATACAATGCCTTTCAGCTGTATAAGCATGATCATACAGAAATTTTAGTACAAGTGAACATCCTATTACTTCTTCCATACACACGAAATACATTACTTTACTTTTTACTGCAATCATTATTAAACCAATGATTATTGCAAAGAACGCCCATTCATCATGACTACATAGAAGTATTTTTAAATACTTGAAAACAATAGTTCTACCTCTAACGATATTTGTTTGTCAACTGTAGTAGGCATTTGGACTATCTTCGTTTTAATTCCTAAAATCTCTGATCTGCTATAATATATAGCTAAATAAAACTAATAAATTATGCGACCATGTGATGTCTTAAATAGTAACACTTGATTATAATGATCTACCAATAAAAATTTATATTTATATTGGTGTATTTATATATTTATTTATAAATCAATATATGTGACTGGGATGTATAAAGTGGTAAGTGCTAATAATTGTCAGTGAATTCAAACAACGGTGATAACACAGCAGTGTGTTGGATAAACACAAACCTGAATAATACATGTCCCTTTCTATCAATTTCCCTCAATGTTCATGAAGACCAGAAACTTATCACTTACTTTTCTGTTTTGGATTTATCCTGTAGACCGGATCAAATTCAGGATAGATGGTATTCGTCAACTGAAACTTGGCTAGCTGAGACACCCTGTCAATGACATCTTCAATGAAAACCTCTTTGGGCATGTCATTGGCTGTGATGATATAGAGAGCAGTTAAGGAGGCATCCACAGACCTCGTCACTCGCTCCATGGTGACCTCTCGCCAGAGACGTTGTTCACGAGGATCATCATCATCCTACACACAAGTCAAGATGGGAAGTTTATAATCGTTACTCCACATCGATAAGTGCATTAAAGGCTGTATTTTTTATATGCACACTCAACCATTTCTGCTTAGATTTGAACAAATTAAAGGTAGGTAATTCAGAATTTGTATGTTAAAAAGTTTTTAAAATCTCAACAATAAATCTTTTGAAATTGGGCCCTTGATTAAGTTGTACATGTATTATATAATGGTAGTCTAGATTTCAGACACTGGATGTAGCTTTAACCCACTGATTTTGAATTTGGTAGAGATGAACCGATCAAAGATTGCTTGATAATCGTCCAACCGTACTGGTGTGAGTTTTTAATCTTGTAAGCTTTGATCAGTGGGTATTCAGTTTTCATGATACATAAATCAGTCAAATTACTTTAACAATGTAGAATTAAAATTCCAAATTCAATTTAGGCTAAATTAAGTTGCAGTTACCTCCGATAGCTAATTTTGCTATGACATAGAGGATGTCTGATTGACACACCAGATTTTCAGTTTGTAAAATAACATATTACAGAAATGAGTGTAATTACTATGAGCGGACCAGCATACTAACATATTCAGTGTAATAACTTCTCATTTGATTACAGGAAGAGTTTAGTAAATATTTTAGTGCTACTTGAAACATATGTTACCTGAGTGTTAGGATTGAGTTTTGTTCCATCTCTTATGTTTCGTTCTAATATATTCAGCAATCTTACGAGTCGATCCACTGGCATCTGTAGAAAATAGGTTATAGATAACACAATGATCAAATAAACACAATAAACATACAACTATAAATGATTAAGAAATACCAGTTGTCTATAATAAACAACATATATTACTTTAGCGATCAATTATTAGCATTCAGAATTCTGATACGTATTATTTGTCAAGATTACAACTTACACAGGTTTATATCCATACACAGTACTCATAGAATATTCTGTGCAATTTACAATTTGTGTACATGACAGATATGTCTTGATTTATTTATTTCTACATACAGAAATAACCAAATGCTACATGGTGCAGAAAAATACATTGAAACAATAAATTCATAATTTGATCAGGTATTATGTAACTGAATTTTTGTAGTTAACTTGATAAATTAACTGCAAATGTCATACAAACCTGATTTGTGACACCCATGGCCTTCAACTTGGCAGCTTCACCAGCAAGGTCCGCTAACAGAGGTTTGGGAATGAGAGAGTCTGGCAGGTATTCTTCCTCCTCTTCATCACCTGGAAATTTCATAGAAAAGTTACAATTACTCTTCAAAGTTTATACCTTGTACTTCAAATCCACTTGCCAAGATTTAATGTCCAGATGAGTTATGAAATTTGCCAAAACACCTCCAACACTTGGTTAAATTGCTTTTTTAAAAAAGGATTAACTCTTACATTGTAACAAAAATGGCTGGGATTGCATGAATAATTTGTCACAAGGTTAGAACATACATTTATAAATGATCTTATGTGCTAAATTTTGCAAAAGGAATGCATAATCACAAAATATTATTCCTATTCTTTTTTATGGGAACTGATTTCTCTTTAGCGAAAAGAGTATGACTAAATCTTGTCAATTGCTTACACATAAAATGTTTCTAAAACTTGAACTTGACTTTGAACAGACTGGCATGGTATACTCACAGATACACATATTCAACAATCAATATCTACAGATATTTTAAGAAATGTGTGTGTTGATTCACATAACTGTTTTGGTCGCTACTTACAGTAATGTGAATTGTAGGCATTGTTCTTTCAAACACATACCAACATAACATATGTTAAAGTAAAGCAGTAATAAATAAAGCAAGAATTTCCCATTTTCCCCTAAAATGAGTAACACTGCTAGCTTGATAAAAATTAAACCAACATACAGAAACATACCTGTATCAACAGTGATCTCCATGTCTTCTGAACTCTCAAAAACTGTGTCTAAAGCCGTGTTGAACCGCTTAAAGGTGGCAGATTCCATAAAATCTTCAAAATACAAATAAAAGCACAACAAAGCACTTTGAATGAAAATATGGACTTTCACAAATAGAAATTACTGTCATCTCAGTTTAAAGTGGCCCATTTTACAGTCATAAGATAGAAGGATCAACTTCAATTCAGAGTACAAAATAGTGAACAGAAACCAATGGTCATATTGTGGTATCTCTGTAACAAAAGGAGATGCTAGGAAATAAAATCAGCATGATTTGGAGACTCTTCAAGTTGTGGAGATATTGCTGGGTGTAAGTCCCCTGTAACAAAAAAAAAATTTGTCTATCTCTGTCACATTGGTAGTAAGACAAAGTACATCTATTTGAGATGGTATCATAATCAGTAAGTGATGATTCTTGTATTCTGAAGCACTATCATGTGTTTCAAACAACTGGAGAAAATAATTAACAATCAAAAATAATTTTTACTCTGACATATTGATTTTTGCATATGTCTAATATCACACTGTAAGAGGCTAAAATGACAGGTTTGTTTGCTATCAGCATGTAGACATGCAGATAATGGTTGTAAATCCATCCAAGCTTCTTTGTTGAAATCAATAAAAACCAATGTTCACTGCACAATTAATACATTTCTCTTTTGAGTAGCATCCGTATTATAAATTGCATGTTCACACCAAATATCCGGTCATGCTATGTATGCTATGTATGATTCAACTCTCTCATGGCAGGGTAATGAATCAGTGTGACAGCCCCTTGGGCACTGCTGGAAAAATCACATCAATAGCACTATAATTAATAGTAAAGGGAATTTATGAAATTATTCATGTGGATGAAAGAGATCATCTTACCATCAGCATCAATAACTGCTTGTCTCTTGTTGTGCTTCTTTGGCTTTGCTTTCTCTTCTTTCCTGGCCCTCTTTGCTGGTCCTGAAATGTGGAATTATACAAGGTACAAATATTTTCAATATTTTGACAATTGAGTAAACACTGGTGTTATAATTGGTACATGCATGGCATACTTTTGTTGCTATTTTGAGTCTTCTACAGTTTCTTCCAGGGTTTGTACACTTGTACATTTCAAAATTCACTGACTTTTCCATGACTTTCCAGAGCTGAAACCGTAAATTTCCATGACCGTTTTTACATTCTTCAAATGTGTAAAAATACATCATCGCAATTTACTAGCAAGCTCTCAATCAAGGGTCGTTCTAAGAATACCTTGAATAATATTTTCCCTGACTTTCCAGAAGAAATTGATGAGTTCCCCGACTCTCCCTGACTTTTTGCTACTATAGAAAGTATTTTCAAATTTTCTGACTTTCCAGAAATTCCCTGACCATAAAAACCCTGTTCTGCTTCTCCATATTATTGTTGTATTAAATATTATAATCATTAGCATTATTATTACTATTGCTATTACTATTTACAATACAGTAAACTTTGCGTAAGTCGAATCCCCGGGGACCACACAAATCACTTCGACTTACACAAAATTTGAGTTACAGTTTTGTATACAATTCTATGTTACAGATGAAGAAAAATGTATAGAGAAATGGAGGCTGTCATGACTGTACCAATTTTCGGGGAAAATTGAGAAAGGCAGAGAGGGAATGAGAAATTTATGATATCTTTACAGTCATGCTGACAGGCAGAGATCAAAAGGTCAACCCATTAAGACCACCAAGAATGACAGCTGTGGCCACTTCACCCAGGCGAATGAGTTAACACATGTTTGCTCCCTTTGGCACTTGAAAATATGTTTTCAATCAAAATTTGATTTACAAAATCAACTTAAATGGAAAACTTCCCATTGATAAAGCATAGAGCAAATTGGGACTGTCAAAAATATTTGACATAGGCTATAAATCGACTTGTGCGATGTCGAGTTATGCAGAGTCATCTGTACTTCACATTTCTTACTGTACTTTACAAATGCAAATAGGACTATCCAGTCATAGTTACTCACTTTCTTCCTCTTCCTTTTCCCCTTCTTCCTCGATATCATTCCGTTCGATGAAAATAGGAGCAGCTTCAGGTGGGGGTCCCTCAGGCGGTGGTGTTGCTGATCTTATCCTAAAATGAGGTGGGGATTTTACAACAGTTGGTTCCCAACCATCGTCGTCATGACTGGTGGAAAGTCGTGGCTTTGGACTACTATTTGGAGACAGCTCACAATAATTCACAGAGCCTCTGCCTCTCTTTCTTCCCCTGCTGTTCGATTTCATAGGCAGCAAGTCTTCCTCTCCTATCGATGATGGCAACTTAGTAAGAACAACGCGAGGTTGAGCAGCTTTGGCCCGAGCATGTTCACTTACATCCTCTGAAACAAAGCAAATTTTAATGACTGACCACGTTAAGAATGCACTCCATGGATCTGAAATATTCATGAAACTATAAATTTGCTGTGTCCACAGGACACGGATGCCCCCGCTTAATGAGATCAGTACGCATTTCTTATTGAGCTATCATGTGGAAATCAATTTGCATGAACTGTGACATGACCTTTGACCTTTCAACTCCAAATTCAAACTTGACATGTATTTAGTGTCAATAACCTACACACCAAATATCATTAAAATCCAACTGATATTTATTGAGTTATCATGCAAAAGCCAATTTGCATATGATGAGCTGTGACCTTTGACCTTTGAGCTGTGACCTTTGACCTTTGATCTGCAGACGATTTTGAACTTGACCTGTATTTAAGTGTCATCTACCTACACACCAACAATTTTTAAAATCCGTCAAATATTTTTTAAGTTATCGTGCAGAAACCAATTGGGGGATGGACGGACTTTGTCTGCACGGGCATAAAAAAGCACTAACCAAAGAGAAAACCACTTCATCTGGGGCAAGAAAGATAAATGGGTCAAATCACGTCAATCAACCAATTTTCAGACAATTTGTCACCCGACCCCCTTCAATTTTGTTAAACTCACACCAAATGTTTCCCCACAGTGTCTGACGGAAAATTCTGAAATATTTTGCCCAAAGGTCATACGGTTGCTAAGATATGGCCATGCCTAGAACAATGCACACTCAAACATTGGGCTTTACAAAGTAAGCATTATTTGATGACTGACTGTAGCTAGAGTAGACGAAGTGGGTATTCATTGGCTGGAAATGGAAAGAACTTCATTGCTTTTTACACAGAAAAATGCTATTATTCACTTCAGATTTTGATCCTTCGGCTAGTTGCAACGGGAGGTCACCAAAACATGGCTTAAGTGTCAAGAATCAAGATTTGGAGCATGTTTGGGAGCGTTCATAGCTATCATATTAAATAGCTTTGACCAATATCACGGTCACTTGAAAACTTCACCTTGTCAATACACCATACCAAAAATCAGGCATTAGATTGTTGCGAGAGTTGTTTCACACAGTGCGCATCTCCGAATTTTTGACTTTTTTCCAAATCAACCAAGCTTCCAAGGTCATTTTTCACATTGCTCCCACATGTTAGCAACACAATTTTTGTGTATGGTAGCATTTATTATATTTCAATGGGTCACCAAAAGAAATTTTGCTAACGGGAATGTTTAATTGCCTATTAAGGAATGTCGAGAATGGCTCGTTGAAAACTATGAAATGGATAGTCTGCGTTCTAGAACTTGTTCTTTGTTTCTCTCATTGAGCAGCAGTCTGGAAGCTTAGCTAGATTTAATAGTCTTGAATATTAAAGTACATTGGTAGCAAGTACAGGTCATGATAACTTCTGCCTTGAGAATAAAGTTTGGTCTGGTTGGGGTAAGGTAAATAAAAAAAACAGTCTGTGAACAAGGCTATGAAATTGAAGTCAAAGCATCACATTTTTTTTCAGTATTGACTCAATTTCATAGTCGTAGTGCAAAGACTGTTCTTTTTATTTCCCTTCCCCCTTAATTGACCAAAGTTTATTCCTTGACCAGAGT
>JZLH01S0574064.1:0-10793 GCA_001188425.1 Eucidaris tribuloides
CCTGTCAGATTTTTATTTATTTATTTATTTATTTATTTATTTATTTATCTATTTATTTATTTATTTTTTTGCTATTGTTGTGTTAAAATGTACCACAATTTCAATAATCTTGTAACCCCAATTTGGCGTTTGCATGTATAGCCTTATTTTATCGTGAATATGTGCATGTATGTCATTTGTGGTGAAAAGGCGATTCCGCGAGCGAGCGTAGCGAGCGAGCGGTTTGGAAAACTTTGAAATTCTAAGTACGAAAAATGCGTTTTGCAGGTCCCTAGCCAGGATATTGTAAAAGAGGGGGTACGTATAAGTAAAAAAAATACCCAAACGTATGAGTGAGGGGGGGGGGGGGTTGGGAGGACAGACCACCCTAATGGATGGGTTTTAGGGTCCATCCTTATAGAATTCCAAGTAGGGTCCCCGTCCCTGGTGGGAGTAACGGAGATCCGCTCCCTGAAGCTCACGGCTTCTAGCAGTTTCATTTTATATTTTGCATGTATGTATGTATGTCATTAGTGGTGAAAGACAATTCCGCGAGCAAGCGTAGCGAGCGAGCGGCTTGGAAAACTTTGACATTTTAAGAAGAAAAATGCGTTTTGCAGGCCCGTACCCATAATAATTCAAAGGAGGGGGTGCGTATAAGTCAAGAAAACGGACGTATGGCAGAGGGAAGGGCTGATCATTCTAATGGATGGGGTCCCGAGGCACACCTTATAGAATTCCGAGTACGGTCCGAGTTGGGTCAGGAGGTTCCATCCCTGACTCTAACGGCTTTAAACAGTTTCATAAGGATATTTTTTCTCTCTACTAACACTATTTTTCTTTGAAATGGATAGTTAACAATAAACCACCCCAATTTTCACAATTGCTGTAACTTCATTGGAAGTTATTAAATTTGTAGTCTGAAATGCCGATGGCAGGTTACTTTTCAAACGTGGTGGTGATTTGTCGGGGGTCAGGGGGCGGAGCCCCCTGAAGCTGAAGCTCGAGCATGAGTTCGATCGCTTTTATAAGCTTATTGTGACCTTTTGATAACACTTTTGTTTTTGAAATGGACAGCTAAATTCGAAAATAATAAAACAAAACAAAACAAAACACCGATTTTCAGAACATGTCGGGGGTCAGGGGGCGGAGCCCCCGAGCTCATGGGTTCTAACGGTTTATGAGACCGTTTTGACCCCTGTCATCACTGTTTCGTGAAATTTACTAAAGGGCCTACGTTCAAAATAATCAAAAACCTATGATAGAAATACATTCTGATTGAACAGCATCAGCCTAGCCCGCCGCCGCCCCCCAGCTACGGTCCTGGTAATTCGAAATAATTCATACTGCAATGTGCATACAAACAGAATTATGCAAGTGTTTCTTTCAGGTAATAAAACCCCTCTATCCGATAAGGGCACTCAGTGGCGAAACTGAATTTTACAGGAAATGGCAAAATGACGCACACGCAAAAGGTGTGCCACGTGGGTGATGAATTTGGGAGGAAAATATGCACAGAACTTGTTTGATTTTGAAAAGTGTATCTGAAAAAGCTATCGCTTGTTAAATAATAGAAGCAATTCTACTAGAGCGACAGATTTTGAAGGGAAAATTATTCCAAGGGCGGGGGGGGGTATATTCTCAGTCTAACACGCATTAATAATGTGGGAAACGCGTGAATATCCACATTGAAATTCACCTAAACCTATACTACCACTTTAAATAAGTTCAAAAGAACGTATTTACTTTCAAATTTAATATCGAAATTTGCTCAGTCGACTTGCGCCTGCATGTTACATCCAGCGGAGTTAATGCAGTACATGACCAGAACCAGAACCACAACCAAAACAACAAATTATTGAATAAACAGTTGTAAGTAAAGGTTAAAAATTAGTAGTAGCCTCCTTACGCTGAATGTCTATTTCAAAAGGTGCACTATAAGCATAATTTGTAGCTCGGTTCGCCTCAGTTTTCTTTTTCTTTTTCTTTCTTTTCTTTTTTCCTTCGGTTTTTTTTTGCCGGCCTTATTAGGGGGGGGGCACCCCCCGTGCCCCCCGTAGTTTCGCCACTGATTCAAATGTAAACGAGTTATATCTCTACAATACAAAACAGTGGCTAGATACCTGCACTCGAAATTGGTGTAGATTTCACTTTAAATTGGAGTGAATTTCGTTCCAAAGTGAAGTAGATTTTATTCCAAACTAGTGGATTCATTTCAAACTGGAGTGTAATTCACTCCAAACTGGAGTGGATTTCATTCTAAACTGGAGTAGATTTCACTCCAAATGGAGTGGATTTCACTCAAATTAGAATTAATTTCACTCCAAACTGGAGTGGATTTCGCTCCAAATCAGAGTGGATTTCCACTCTAAAAGATGTGATCTCTTATGACTCCTCATGGGGAGTGGGAGACTGGGAGTGATATTATAGGGCTGACTTCGTTTTCTGAGTGAAAACCACTCCCATTTGGAGTGCGCAAGTGGCTAGATTCAATCATTGGGGAGTGATTTCCACTAGTTTGAGAGTGGAATTCTACTCACTGTCTCAATAAAGTAGAAAATCCACTTTTTCGCATTTTAATTTAGAGAGTACGCACACTACACTTCAAGGAAACCACTCACACCTTATGCAACAAATACACATTAAACTGATTGCATACAAATAAACCTGTGAATAAAAAAAAATACAAGGACATTTCAGCCACGATTCGTGATCTATATTTATTACATAGTATTTTTCACTTAAATATATTGTGTATACACATCAATACACGTAACAAAATCTACGTTATATGATATAATAATACATATGAAATTACAATAAAAAATACATAGTAAAAGTGCAACTATAATTGACATCGGAAACGTTTGATTTGTTATTCTTTAAATTCGGATTTTAAGGATGTTCAATGAGTTTTGATAAGTAATCAAACCATTGATTTGAATTTCTATAGATTTGATAGTTTAATATACAGTGAAAGACTCGAAATACAATGTTACTTTAATTCGTACACGAAAAAAGCACCGGTTGACCTGTGGGAAAGTACAAGATTTTACCCTGTAAATTTCCTAACAGAATGAATGGAAGTATGCTTAGTATTTCATTGACTTCAAAATAATATTCTATAAATCCTACAATATGTAATTGCATTATCTAAAACAATACATTAAAAAGCTAAATTGGATCGATATCCCTTTTGTTTGTTGAAATACATTTGTTCAGTGATTGCACTGTCTTCAGGAGCTGAATCTTTTGCGAGATTGTGATGCTTGGAGGCAAAATATTTCAGGATTTTTGTTATTGTAATGATATTAATTGAAATACAGTCAACGCAAAGTTCTTGCGATAAATACTCCTCATGAAATACAAAAAAGGTAACATTTTGGATGACTGTCAACATTTTGCCCTTCACATCTTGTGTGAGACAAGACGTTGTTAATTCGCACACAAACTTATTAGTATTAGGGAGAAGTTAATCTCAAAATCTTACAACAAACACAATGTGACAATTAATCAGTTCGTGATTACAATTTGAAAACGTTCAGAACAAATGTCATTTTACACGAAGCTTGTGTAAGTTTGAAAAACTGGATAGCTGACCGTCAAATCTTAGGTGATAAATCATGCACCCACAAGATGAATATTCAGGAATGTACAGGTGAAGCTATTCTTCGCATCAGAATATAACAAACGCAGAAAAGGCAGCCCACCACTTTCAGAATGCTTGCTTTCACGTGCCTCACTATAATAGAGCTATCCACTCTTCAATGATATACATGTAGTACAGTGTGACCCGGAAAAAATGGAACACTAAATTAACATCAAGTATGGAGATTATTTCCTCTTCATTATTCAAGAAAAATTACTATTTTTCCCGCACATGTGATAGTGTGTTCTTTTCTGAGCAAAATAACACGTGGGTCGTTAATCTTAGTTCTGTAGTTTTCATTTTAGAAGCAATTTTGCAAAGCAAAATATTTCAGATTTTCTACATAGCGGTAAAGCGGTCATGAAGCGTCCTAATGATGGCGTCCCATAGAAATGACACGTAAACTGGCGTGTGCATACCAAATTTACATTGGTTCACAAAAAGGCCATAAAATGAAAAGTATCCAACCAAAATAGATGATCTTGGTGTCATTCTACTCACAAAAAATAGTCTATCGGATGAATAAAATACAGATGCGTAATTAATTTGGGAAACAACCGTAAACTAAGTCTTCCTTTTTTTCTGGGCCACCCTGTATAGTATAATTCGGTCTTATTTTGTTCCATCTAGTAACTGCGAACTAGCTTATCAATACATGTAGCCAAAACAATGAGACTAATTAAAACAAAATGTATACCCTAAGTCTTCGGGATCTTGTCCTAATGGCGATGGCCTGCATACTCTAATTACAGCGTAAACTAAAATCACAGATGTCAAACTTGACATTGTGTTAAAAATGTCAATATCAATATTATATCATGTATCACACTGCACTGGCAAACTTATTACATACTAATACTATATTACAACAAAATAAAAAGAGTGAAAACGCGCGTTTAACACAATCATGCGTGACATGCATATGAGCTTGGGTAAACTGGACAACTTGCCATTTTGAAATTATAATCAGCGATAGAGTTTTTGCCCCTTTGAAACTTTATTTCATTTAGATTCGTATTAGATTAAGGAAACATACATTATCCATCTGTTTCATTTATGGAAAATGTATTAATATCTTTGAGGTAAAAAGAAAACATAAATTTATCCGATTCAAACAGTCTAACTTCCGTAATTTTCATACAGATTCCAAACAGAAACAATTAAGTGACCGTGAATATTTTTTTCTCAGATCAGATTGTCAACTATTCAGCATGGGTTACAATTAGGTTTAGGTTGAGGTTGAGGTTTGAGGGTGAGGGTGAGGGTTAGGGTTTGGAGTTGGGTAAGGGTTACATGTACAAGTAAAGATTTCACGTTACATGCGAACAGATTATCATTGTACCCGTTCCTTACTGTGAGATTTTTGTATAGCTTGCTGAAGAAGTTTGACACACAACTTCTACATTAATTGCTTATTGGTTGAATTATGGAAACAATGCATGCATGCACGTCATAATCATCCACCAATCGCTACAATAGCTCTTGAGAATAACTTAGTTGAAGGTGTAGACCTATTAGGAAATTTGACAGGTCGAAAGGGGTTGAAAACGGAAGTACTTGCAGTAAAAAACAACAACAAAAACAAACAAACAAACTAATCTCTCTACAATCGGGTTCCATTATTCAAACATTTATTTATTTATTTGTTTTTTTTTACCGCAACAGCGGCACTATAGCAGCAATACACTTTGTGGCGGGTAGTATAATATCAACGTGGAAAAGGCGTCTTTGGACACAAAGATAGCAGCATTATGTTGTTGATTTGAAAACAAAAGACAAATAAACAGATTAAATGGTGCGAACAAGTCGCAAAATGGTAAAATCTACACGTTTATAATTGGATATATAATAATGAAATTTTGAGAAAAGTCACGTTGGTGGGGTGGTATAAGTTAGTTTGACCTGGGTGAGTGTGGATGTTGCAATGAAGTTGTGCAGACTGTGAAAGATCTGTCGGTGATACATGACCCTAAGCGATGCGATGAAAAGAGAAAAAGCACTAACTTAAACATTTCAGTTTTAGTATCATAAAGCTGCTTGGTTAAATTACCGAGTTTTGTAAAAATAATGCCAAATATGCGTTTAAAGTGAAAGAAAAAGCTATACAACGTTCCCGAAAATAATGAAAACGTCCTCAAAGAATAAACAACCCTCATTCGCATGAAGTACCGAGTTTTTGAGTCAGGAATTGAAAAAAAAATACAATTAATTAAGAACATATTTTTCGGGATTTACACACATTTCAATATTTTCATGAGAAGAGTTGTCGGTATTTTCCATAACTATGGCAAAGGCAAGATGTTTAAAGTACTATTGTCAAATTTTAAGAAGATGAAGAAACTCCTTTAAGACACTAATGTAATATCCCTGATAATTCCTTAAATTCCTCCCAGTCCGTAGGCGCAGATCCATAAGGCTCAAGCCTTTCCCTAAAGCGATGTTTGTTCAGTATCATTTTGCACGAAACACGTGATGATTATTCGACTTCAAAGCCAACAAAATTAGTCTACATTGACAGCAAAACTGGCGGTGAAAATTAGATACATATGTATTACACTAAAAAGGTTTGAAAGGCAAGAAATTAAAGTGTTTTTGTTCATGGCATCACTAAAAAAATCGGTTTGGTCATCAAGTTTAAGAGATATATCAAAATTTGCGAGAAAGGATATCAATTACTACATTATTTAATCAAAGTTAAAACTATAAAACAATATTTGATATTACATTTAAAGATTTCGTAGGTTACGATATGGGTGTATAATTGTGTACATGTAATTAGCAATCTCTCAACAAGTTTATCACAATTTGCGTAGTAATGTATCGACTTTCACAGAAGAGGTGCACTTTTACAAATTGATCTTCCTCACAGCGCAGTTTGCGGATCATAAAACAAAGTTGAATTGTCCGAAATCATATCCACTCCAGACATGAATTCCTGTACACTTTGTGAAGATGACGATATGGGTGTATGGCTACCAAAACGTCTGACACAAGTGTTAAAGTCAAGATTTTTGTTCTGTCGTCCATACCGTTATTTATTGATATCGAATATTAGAATATTGTTAATGCTATTTATCTACTTGTTTATTGTTTTATTTCTAGTTATTATTACGGGAAATTCACACATCTTCAGCTATACAAAGTGCTGGTATTGTTATCACAATTCACGCATTGTTCTGATAACCTGTGGTTTGCTCGTCTGAGGATATGTTGTGGGAAGATATGTGACCCATAAAACAGCAGTGTACATGCAAAATACCGGTCGGGCGTGCTTTAAAATTTGAACACCCATGATATTGCAATATATATTTACCAGACGTGGTGTAAATTTTAACACGACGGGTGTTATTTTAACACCAAACGAATTATTTCAAACACCAAGAGCATTTGCTTTAAATCAAGAGTGTTGAAACGCCAATGCATTTCCGGTATTCATACAGCGCAACACCCTGGTGTTAAATTTAACACCCCGGTTTTTGCCAGTGTATGTCTGAGGTAGGTCTTAATATTCTGTGCCCAACTGAAAATGGGAAGCACAAAAAATACACAAGGCCATACGATATGCACAGCAAATACACACAAGCATTTGAAGCGGGGCGTAAGAACTCCCATTCCCGTACTGTCGTACACCGTCTGTTCACTGTAGTTTACTTTTGGTGTTCAAGTGAGTTGTTGAATAACACTTCAGTCACGTCTTAGATTTAACTTTTACCTGTGTCAAGAAAGGATTACTTTAATACTTAAATGTACAATAGTACTTCTATTATATCAGGGAGTTCATTAGAGACGCTTTACAAGTGAAATATTTTCCACACAGTGTCCCCAGCATTTCATTTCATGGAAACGAAATTCCCTGATTTTTCCCTGATGGAAGTTAAAAATTCCCTGGTCATCGATCACTTTGACCCATTTCTTGCTTCGCCTTTTTATTTTTCGTCCCTTGTCCATTGTATGGACACGAGGTACGAAAGTCGGTCCACTGGACATACAAAGTTCCCTGATTTTTCCTTTGATTTGAGAGACTTTCCTTAAATTCCCTGAATTTTCCTGGACCACAAAAAGAGGAAGTCGTTTCCCGTTTTTTTTCCCCTCATTTCAGGTTGGCTGGGAACACTGTTATAAAAACGCGTGTCTGCATAATAAGCGAAGAAATATCAATTTGATGTGCAACATTAATAATAATAAAAATAACAGGCAAGCACTAAATACTTCTCGAAGTCAATATGGAATGATGTGTTTGTTTTTGCTTCTACAGATACGTTATATAAATCTTTGCTAATCCCTTCCAGACCACGTCTCTTCTATCTTTCTTTATAACTAAATTCTCAACCCTCTTGCCATTCTATGCGACGCTTTAATTATTACTGGATCAAAGCGATTTTCAAAACGATACAGTTTGAGCTCACTTGTCACTCGTCTCAGTCCACCAAGTGCCTGTAAAAGAATTGATAAATAGAGAAAGAAAGAAAGAAAGAAAATGGAATATAGATAAAAAGAAAGAAATGAATAAAAAAAAAGAAAAAAAAAGGCTAGACACAATGATGATGATTAAAGTGAAAACTCAAAACAAAAAATACACTTTTACAATATACAGTTGAAGAACGAATCATTACTTTAAAAACCATTACATCGTTTGCAAACACATTTTAATAATTCTGTTAGTTAAAGACAAGCACGTTTTGAAATTTGGCTAGAAAAACATGAACAAATTTAAAGACACTAAATAACAGTGTGGAAGCCCCATTTAAAAAAAATGTCAAACTATGCTATCTGACATATCTGACAGTGTTTGGATGGACAAATAAACACCATAGAACACAAAAATTTGGACAGTTATGCTATCACTAGTAAAATATGCGCAGACAAAAATCGGAAATGAATAGAATATCAGCTGATAGAAAATTCTGCCACACAGCAGTCTATGGGGAAAACTGGAATGGTCGATCAATGATTTTTACTGTTTAGATGCACTTAATGATCGTTTTGAACTACAATTTTTTCAGGGCTTCATTTTAGACCTTATCAAAGACACTGGTAGCATGTGGAATCATGTAGATCAGATTTTTTAAACTGGAAACAGTGTTATACAATGCCTTTAAGATAAGTTAAAGAAATGAGTCAGATACATAATTAATAAATGTATGAGTAAATGGATAAGTTGATAAATGAATAAATAAATAAATAAATAAATAAATAAATAAATAAATAAATAAATAAATAAATAAATAAATAAATAAAGTAATGAATGAATAAATAAATAAATAAATAAATAAATAAATAAATAAATAAATAAATAAATAAATGAATGAATACATAAATAAATAAATTGAAATATAGCATTGTTCACACTATACTACTACTCCTACTACAACAACTACTACTACTGTTACTACTACTATTGCTAATACTCTTACTACTTCGACCAAGGAGGTACTAGGCTACTACTGCTACTACTACTACTACTACTACTACTACTACTACTACTACTACTACTACTACTACTACTACTACTACTACTATTACTACTATATTAATAATACACGTGATAATAACGTTTTATTTACCAATGCAATTATTATATTAGAACAAATTGTAATGATTACTGTTATGATCTTTTGTTATTCTGTTACAAATAAACTAAAACAAACAAATTAATAAAACTAAGAGAATGATACCGGCATAACTTCGACGCAATCAATACTAATTTTATTGAGATGTGATCCAAATCGGGCTGAATGACCCCAAATTTGGTCAGATTTGACCCGGATTTGATAGCTCAGTGATCAAAATCTGACCCTGTTTTCGTGAAACCCCGTCAAATCATAGTTTTGTTTTGTTTTGTTTTGTTTTGTTTTTTGAGGGGGGGGGTTGTCTTGTTTTTGTTTGTTTTTTGTTTTGTTTTGTTTTGTTTTCGGGTGGTCAGTCTGACTCAGCTGGGTGTCTTTTCTCTAGATCGTGTATTGAGACCTGGAAGGCACTGGCTTGAGATTGACGGGGGGGGGGGTTTGAAGGGCACTTGACCCCACAAATGAAGTTTGATCATGGTACAGAGAGGCTTATAATGATTTGTAGTGATAAATTGTTGTGTGTGGGTGTTCTTTTTCGACCCCACCCCCCCCCGCCCCCAAAAAAAATATCTGGCTCATATCTTCTACACTTCCAAATTATTGGCTCAATTATGCCACTCGTACTGGAACGTACCTTAAGGAGTTTATCAAAGAATGGTGCATATTACAAGTTGGGTTCGGACAACAACTGCTAGATCTTCCCAAGTGTTTCACCTATATGGTGGATGAAAATAGATATTCAGTATCCGATATTCTTGCTGATGACGGATAGTAGTTGATAAATCTCCTCCTTGGTGACCTTGGTCACAAGAAACAAAAGACACGTCTTCATTCCAACTTCACGAATTTCATGATTTAGTTATCACATATTGACTTCACATTTAGATATCGGTAATTCTTTTTTGTTTAGACTGCCTGACACTCTTATGAATCGTCTTAAACGATCGCAAAATATTGCTGTTGGAGTCATTACTTTCACCAAACCTTCGGACAGTATTACACCAATTTCTCTGAAGCTGCACTGCTTCCAGTTAAACAAAGAATAGTCTTTATCATTTTTCTTTTCATGCACCGTTGGGTCATGGAATTGCTCCTGCATATCGTTCAAACTTTATCAAACTAACCGGCCTCTCCGTTCCAGTAACACAATTTATTACACTCAATCTGTTATCAAAAGATCATAGGGTAGAAGATCTTTTTATCTACAGGACCACGTTTGTGGAACAGTCTACTGGAAGAAATAAAAATTGACTGCATTCTTAACTCTTTAACATGCCGAAGTCGCAGATCTGTACCAAATAATACACATAAAGTCCATAGAGGTTTAAATCATCTGGCATGTTAAAAGATATGACAATTTAAATTTAATTTTAACTCACCTCATGAAAATGCATTTTAACCGTGATCATCACCTATTTATTTCTACTACAAATGTGTCACGTTTTCCTGTGTAATTTTACGTATCTGCGCCATGAGCATCTATATTAGGTGGAATTCGACGCATTTTAAAATGTCATTATTATTATTATTATTATTATTATTATTATTATTATTATTATTATTATTATTATTATTATTATTATTATTATTATTATTAT
>JZLH01S0574087.1:0-19644 GCA_001188425.1 Eucidaris tribuloides
GCATGTCCTGTTGTTCCAGGCAAACTCCAGAAGCCATACGTGCACATGCAGGTCCATATCTTGATAACCCATGTAAAACGAAACCTTGTAACTTGAATTATGGAGACAAAACAAAAGCAAACACAATCGTTAGTTTTAACAAGAGCAAATTTGACATTTACTTGTCATAATTTGACAATAGTGCCATGGTTTATTGTAAGTGACAAGGGAAGCATGGTTGAAAATGGTAGGATTCCAATGCAAATATATTTTTAATTACCTCTGTGGCGCTCTCAAAAGTCGGGGTAGTGCGCTTATACAGCGGCTGCGGCCTATACGAACGGATAAAATACGGATATTCATGACTGTATGGATTATCAAACTTTCAACACAAAGAAATATAATTAAAAAAAAAATACACATTTGTAAGCACATAAACTAACCAGTTTGTATTGATAATGAAGGGAAGTAAATGGACCTTGCCACATCCTGACACAAATCTTAAAGACCAGTACCCATATATTCAAAGCATATATACAGGTTGACATAATCAAAATAAATAATGATAGTTCAATCTAGTGATAGCATATGTATAAAGAGATCTGTAGGCACATGAGATATTTTGCCACTCCACTTCACAGCATAGCACTTTTAGCATATTGGCACCAATAAGATTTCTGTGTGTGTATGACTGTATAAGCGAATAGCAATTAAGTAATATTTTGCAATAAATTTGAATAATTCAAATTTCACACTATCACAAAATATAAAAAAAATGATTCATCAGCTAACCTTGGTGATGTAATTGTATGGTTGTAAATTATGCATCAACTAAGCTGTGGCAAACAAGATGTTGACAAATAACATTCCATAAATTCAGATTTACTAATTGGTCTGAGTGCATTATTGCAGCTGAGTTAGAATGTGAGTTATGCTACTACATATCATTTTGTCCTCATATTCAGAATTATTATAAAGTAACCAATGAAAGCTCTCACACATTCTCACAGTGTATTAGGGTATTGGTTATCCACCTTTAATGGCTTACAAATAATCTTTATGCAAATGTAACTCCCTGGATCTTTTTTCAAAGTATGCATACTTCACTCCTGGATGTCACATATATCAATATTCCACACAGAGGACAATGGGCAAGGCACACAGTGGCGTGCGTCAAATTCTGTTTATTAAAAACTCAGCTCAGCTAAATATGACCTGAATATCCAAATCATCACGTAGCGCATTATTGTACTCACAGTACAGTAATTATCATCAA
This sequence comes from Eucidaris tribuloides, assembly GCA_001188425.1. NCBI lineage: Eukaryota > Metazoa > Echinodermata > Echinoidea > Cidaroida > Cidaridae > Eucidaris > Eucidaris tribuloides. The sequence goes on from JZLH01S0574087.1 coordinate 1,256, forward strand.
ATCAGGCTTTCAATTTAACATGATGTTAAACAACAATGTCAATTGATACAGCATGAAATTTACTATTTCGTAAGCATTTCCACAGATTACCATCATAGCCTAATCTCATTATTTCTTCTGTCTAAGTAGTCAATTAGTATACTGGTACTGCAAGAGGCTAGCTGAATGATAATAATCACCTTTTGAACATAAAGAGAACTTGTACAGGGAGTAACTTGATTATTGATATTTTAATCTGAAAGCAGATGGAAGATAAACGAATGAATTGGTGTAACTGGTAACAAAGGATGGGACTACAAGATCATCTGCGACTAATGTTCTGTGCCCTCAAATTGTAGAGCCCGCAATATCATGGATTTGACACTAAGTTAAAAGTGATTCAATAAATGATGATCTAATATTATATTCAGAGTGTTCACAACACTACCTTATAAGACTGCAAGGAGGCAGACAACAGACAAAACCAGACAAGAATGATAAACATAGTTATGAAGTGAGTCCATATTCATAGGTATAAAGCTGTATCCAAAAAAAGTACAAACAATTAAAAAATATCTTAGATCAATCCAAACAGGCAATTAGAGTACACGAAAATAGCGAGAAAGGGGCATATACCATTCATCTTGCTCCCTACAAATATTAATGGAAATTGGATACAGAAACGTACATGTAAGACTGGATGTAAGGTATAACAGCCTTAAACTTCACACATCAAGTCGAGTCATAGATGTATCTCCACTGCATTTAATGAAAGCAGCATGACATGGTGATAAACTGTTTCATAGTTTCAGCAGACAATACGAGCCCCTAATAATTAACGGACAGCTGTTTTATCAGCATATTGATCTCCATGGCAGAAAGATGTCAGAACCAAATCTGAAGAGACTACAAGTTTACAGGTCGCACCAAGTGTACTCTGAGCTAATTTAATCACCCCTCCATCAAAAAATATGCAAGGCAACACCAGACAAGTAAACATATCATCAGCGGATCCCATCGCTATAAATACTCTTTTTTAACTACCTCAGCAACAATGAACGATGCTTTAACTACATCTGAACAGATATGATTAAAGGTTAGGTATGGCGTATATAAATTCTGGATTATGACAACCAGCTGTGCAGAATAAACGTTGTGCACATACTTTGGTATAAATTTTAAATTAACCGTTATGTGGCGGGAAGCGAGCGCGACAGAAGGTGACAAAGTGACAGAAGAGGACCAAGTGTACATACTCACTCGAGCTGCAAGACGAACACCAGCCAGCAGCCAGACTAGCTGAGGACGATGATCTGCTGCCAACTGCTTTGGAACATCATGGAATAACAATATATGCATGACGACGGATATGGACTTGCATACAAATGAAGAGAACTGTTTAGTGTATGCCCATAATAACGTCAGCTGAAACGAACTGTGGGACGACGACGTTGAAAATGGAGCATATCACCCCAATTCCAACGGGTCAAATATCGATCATAGCTGGAAAAACTTAGACCAGATGGAAATTTGACAGCATTAGAAGGGGGGAAAATGTGGACATATGTGTAAACAAAGACGGGGCCCCTATAACTAGAGAAATGTTAGAACCAGTCAGTAGTCAATATATCATATGCCCAGAGCCCAACCCCATGGCTACAAATGAGTTTGGACATAATAGCAGGTATAAAGAAACAGTAAACAGTCTGGAGTTTAGTGTTACATTATGTACAAGAGGAATACATGCAATCAACTTAATTTCACGTAAATCTAAATTTGTAAAATGTCAAAATACTGATATTTACTATATGTCCACGAACCACAACCCATCTTAAAACAAAACAAATATGACCATGATATGGTTTATACTACACTTTATTTAATTCAAAATAAGTTAAACACAAAACGCTACTTTCTTGCCAGGTAAGTACAATCCACTAAGGAAAACAAGACATAACCACCATGCCTTGTACATTTCAAATTCCACAAAATCAGCCATCTACCAATGATAAATTATGAAGATGGATAAATGGTACTATGTTACATATTCTCTATGTACACAGGAGCAGAAAGAATACATAACCTGAAAAATGGATTGGTCCTGTATGACATCTACAACGGAGACTGGAATACAGTGGACATGGCAGTGGGGATAGGCAAGGGGTTTGGGGCAACACCCTCACTTATCATTGTTCACAAAGATACATGTGGCAGTACAACAGATGAACTATATCCACCCTTTCTGAGCACTGATTGTTTAATGATACTCCAATTTAAGACCATGATCAATCTCCAATTCCTGAACATGTTACTCGGCAATGGTTGGTGTATATACAGAACATTCACATTGAAAGTCATATTGACACAGAGAATGAATAAGCCTAATGACAGACAACTAGATCACAGCAAAAGTCATTTAATTTTCTAATCCTTACCAAGGAACCGAGAGCAGGCATGTTTCATTGCACTCAGTCAGATGACAGCTTAATTAGACTAAAGGCTGCAATTGTGGTTTGAATAATGAAATACAAATTAACAAAAAAATTCTATGTCAATACATAACTGGAACTAGAATAACACAGAAAATAATAATATTTCATCATATTATAATAGACAGAGCATATATTCACTAATGTCTTTTTCACAATATGTGTGTTTCAGGATCCATTAAATTTCACTGAAATGTTAGCAAAGGTATTGTACTACTCAATTATTCAACAAAATTGCAACAAGGGACTGTAACAGAATGTATACATTATCTATGTTTATGATTCTATATACATACGTAAGTTCACATTAGGCCACTGGTGAGAACTTGCACACATATTTTACCAACACAGAATACAAGAAATGTACATTATTATAAGCCAACTTCAAACAATAGTAGATTTCAAAAATAAACAGAGCTAAAACTTGATGTGATTATTTATAGTATCATTAGATATTTCGAACATCAGGTATATACACATAAAATTATCTGTAGGAAATAGCATACATGATGTATTGAAGTCTTGGCAAATTTACCAGTTTAAATAAGCATGTAATAAAATCAAATTCATCGTCATGAAAACTAAACCATATGGTCACAAATGAATCATGCCGAATGTGCATTACAATGACTGTTCTGCCAAGACCTTTAAAAAATAACCTACCCATTTCTCTTTTAGTCTGATTAGTCCACATATAGATTATGGTGAGGAAAAATAATGAATTTATAGTCTTTGCAATGGTTTAACATATAACAATAGTCTTGAAAAAAAAATGTTGACATCATGCAAATGCACGAAAAGTCACGCATTAATTTAGACTAATTTTATATATATATTTTGATATGAATCAATGATGAAATTCTGTTTGAATAAGTTATGTTAAGTGCAAAGAAATGATGCAAAAAAGTATGACAAAACCCAAACCAACAACACATTTGTACACGCACAAAACACAACATTCTGCGCATTGCTAAAATAACACAAGTACATTCCGTTAAGATATTAAAATGCCATCGGAAGCCATAGTCAACGGTGAGACTACCACTCCAGGCATTTTGAAAGAAAAGTTGACAAAATGAATGATCTAAAAACTATAAATTATAAAGAGATTGGTGAGAAACACTGACATGATAGCAATGAAATGGAAGAAACACATATGTCGTGTAATTAAACTGAAAGTGAGCAACGAATATCAGCAAAAGTATTCTACTTAAATAAAACTGCCAAGGCAAAAATGCGCCGTATAAAATTGTGATCAAAGACAATTATAAAATAACGAGACGGATTAAAGTGAGATACGAGATGCAAGAAAACAGGGAAGTTCAAGGCGAGTTCAAGTGTACTACGTTTGATGAACTTGAAGGTTTGGCAAATGTTGATTAAAGACATTGATTAAATGGGTATAAAAAAACCAGTAATCACGCATAAAATTACGAACAATACACTAGGCATGACAACTGGCAAGAAGCGTTGTTGATGAAAAAATCGCAGATGGTAGATCGTTACCATAAAAAATTGTCTGCCATGTCTAATTAACAAGGAAACGGCGCTTACGCCAGATGAAAGAAGAACCAATCACCTTAAAGCAGTTGGGGTCGTAATGAAACGCAAGACCAGATTAGACGAAACAGAACTCTCATCATCAGTTTAGGAGGATCCAAATTTGTTCCCTTTGTTAAAATCGCTTTTCGAATAATTTTGCAAGAAAATTTCCAAAACGAAATGCCATGAAGAATTAAAACAAGAGGTGTTTGTTCAAGATGGCAGATATACCATACCACAAAGTGCTATCGGCCTGTTCAAAATACAATCCTCACTAGAAAGACGTAAAAAACCATCGAGGAGGCTGTAGACAAGATTTATAAGTACTAGAAAAACAGCCGCATGAGAGGTGTTATAGTCATCGGAAGCGCTCTCGCGATGAGTTCGAATGCAGACTCAGCGTTCTGTGACATGCGGCCAACAGCTATGCATCGGCTTGGGCACTGATTAATTTGGGCAATGTAGACCAGACCAAGACTGCTTATTTTTTTCCCAGACCTCTTTGTTTCTAGAAACTCTCATATTCCACCCAATCATTATTATATATTTGGCATTATCCTTAAATCTGTAAACTACATCATCATAACCCACAGCACAAGATGTACCACACACACACAACACTATCTATTCTATACACAACACACACACCCGCTAGCAGTATATTTCTCTGCTGAGGAAAGGACATACTAAATATTACCGTCCACCGTGTCGTAACTCGTTATTCTGAAAATTCAGTTTTTCCGAGGGGAGTGCGCACTCAACGATATTGAAGTCATTGAGTTTTATCACGGCCGTGTCGTCTCACGTATAATACAGAATCTCACGGTTAGATGTATTTATAGCTGTCCAAAAAAAAATCTACTCTTACAACAACATAACTTGTGAAGCAATCTACTACGGCCAATCAATTTTTCTAAAACATTCATGAAAAGCATTCGCAAAGCTAATTATGCATTAAAACAAGTTTGCAGGAAAACTTTCTTTATGACTGTCCATGTACATCTGTATTTTTGACTTGAATATTCAAGGACATTTGCGGGTAAATCATAATCTAACTCTTTAGTTCTGAAATTATTTGTATGAAAAACATTACATAAGATACAATGCATGTTCCATACATTATTAATATCTAGCTTATTATGATGAAAGCAGTGATAAAACTGTGTAGAACCATGTGAAACCATTCAATCTTACTATATAAAAGCTAATATATGCATTGGGTGATTTCAAGATCGGTGTTGGTGTTGGTTGTTAGTGTCGAAAGAAACAAAATCGTATGGCTAAACGAGCTCCAACACACAAGCTCAAGGTTAAGCAGCGATAAACCGATTGCACTAATTAAATCGAATCACATAACACCTAGTGACGTACACAGCCGATTCCTGGCGTTGGCAGAAGTCACGCCGATGGGCCGAAATTTTTGGAAGCTAATCTATACAAAAATGACACCAAAAATCAATACTGCGCAAGGCAAAAAAACTTGCATTGAATCTTAGAACAGGAACAACATGTAGTTCTTCTCTATTCTTAATGAAGTTAACACATGAATTTGGAGCGAATTTAATTAAGTTTAGGAAAAGGCTCTTTCAAGCGGTTTTAGCGTGCGGCACAGACGAAGCTTTCTCCAATAAGCCAACACACACGAGCATAATTAAGTTCGGCTCTAGCCACTCACAAGGCCAAACACTAAACACCAACACCAGAAAATTGAAAATCAACGAATTGCCTAAACTAGGGTTTAGTGTTGATAGAATGGAAAAATTAACTACGTAAAATCACAAAACACCAACACACGGTTACTAAGTAGCCGGTTTCAGAGCAGAACGATATTCCAACAACAGCTTCAACACCAACTTCCGAGAAGTACGTCATAATTTTAAGAGGTATCAACCCAAAGACAACCAAAAAAAAGGCCCATGACTTACAAGTAACGGATAGTTATAGCTTGGTGTATAGTGTTGTTACAACAACTAACAACACAAGATTTCAACACTAAAAAAAACTGAAATCACGACCATTGTATTTCCACGTATGAGACGACATTCAATATTTTGGTGACAAAATCAACTGCAAGCAGTGGAAAAAAATACAAATTGTAAGATAAACAAAATCCAGATGGGATTCTGGGATGTCAAAAGTACAGAAATTTTATTCTAACAGGATAAAAATAAAAAAAACAAAACAATGGAATCACTGAATCCATAAAAGGAAAGCACTTTTCAGACCAAAGACACTTCTTGTCTATCCTCTCTGGACTGAGAAACATGTAGCACTAATCCACAGCTCCTGATGCATCATATTGGCAAACATTCGGAACAAAAACATAATTTTGAAAATGGCCATTTATAAACCCAACAGAAGAAGCTTGCAGCTCAGTAAAAAGGTAATTAACTGGGGATGTCAGGCATTACTGTGTGTGTTTTCAGGCATCATATTTCAGATGAAAGGAAACGGCTTATGGAAATGCTGTGATGCTGACAAATTACCCCCGACACATTTTATAATTAGGATCCTCTACTCAGGAACTCAAGGTCAGACTGTATTGGCTTTGATATCAAGAGAGTACTTATTGATTACCATCTGGGTACCACCATGTTAGAAAAAGGTGTCATCATAATAAACCTTCTGGAGTGTTAGATTCATGTTGCAAAGTTAAAGCTACCTCACAAAAAAACAAACAAATACAAAACAAAAAACAAAAAATTCATGTGTAATTCCGCAACCAATTATCAGACCTTTATAAATCTTTGGAAAGTACGAGAAACCAGTTTATATTACAAATAAATATTAACCAAGTAATATACATGAATACATTTCTTTTGCAAATAACTGCATATTGATATCATGAAATTAAAATACTGTACATTGCTTTTCAGATGAATGGTTGCTATCAAGATTATAATTAGATTACTGTATAATTGAAAACAAATTCAGCGTCAGACCACAGATGTACATGTTCATAAACACATAAACAATACCAGTAATGTTCTCACCATTCTTTTATGATAATTAGGAAGTTTTTGGCTGTGTGTGCATGTGTTAAGGACTAAATAAATTTTCTTTAATGAAGTGATCTCTTGTTTTCTAAAAAAAAAATGGCTTACTACTTTTCAATATTAAATGCCAATAAATAGCTTCTGGAGAGTGTCTATATCAAAATAACCAAATATAGATGCAGCAGGTATATAATACATATTGGATATGTACAACTAAGATGTCAGAGTTCAATGATTTTTTTTTAAAACTGCAATGCTACAAAAATGAGGAATACCACCAACCCTAAATTTAAATACTTGTTTCTCAGAAATTAATGTACATGATGTATGGCAAGATTCAAGGACAATCTCTGAACTTAATAATAAACAACAACATATTCAGGTTTAGCTAAATCTATAGTATAATATCCCTGAACAAATTAACAACTTTTGAAATATACGAGAGTAGGAACAACAAATATCAAAAATTACGACTGAAGATTGTTGTCATGACAACCAAAAGGTAATTACTTCAGAGAAGTGTATAAATGTCTTTTTCATCAATTTTCTGGACACTCCCACATTTTCCTTCGCAGATAAAATGCACTTTTGCGGTTATATAGGAGCAGCACCTGTAGTATAATGGAAATATTATCAGACATTGATGATCACTAAAATTTGTGAATGTTTAATCGACCATATTAAAAACATCTTTTTTACAGCTTCTTGAATTTTGTATTCAGAGCAAAGTGTGCCTTTTGTCTTGATGGAAACAAATATAGAGTAGCTAATATTTCTATGACCAACCATCAATTATACAATTTGAACATTATACTTTGACATCCAACAAAATGTAAAAACCCCACCCATAATAATTTCACATGCTAAAAAGCAACCACAATCCATCCATCGTAAGATTTGTGGAAATAGAATTCAACATCATGCTGCTGTAAATCTTAAATGCACATGCATGGTAATACTACTCATGTAGTTCTTTCTACTGGCTTCCGATTTCAAGTAATATTTGATTACAGTAGTTGGCAATCCATTTATTCGACTTCATATAATTATGACATTCTCTTATGCATCAGCTTATTCACAGAATAGATATTTTACCAACATAAGCATCAGTATTAGTCACTGTATTCCTGTACTATGACTATTACATAAATATTATGGCATAGTTCACAAACTACATGTAGTGATTCAAACATCATGATGATGAGACATGCAAGACAGCTATAATGAACTTTAAATTGTATGATGTATAGTGTGTGTCTCATCTCTCTCTTCTCACACACACAACACACACCCACACACAACAAACACACACACAGCACACACACAACACACACATCAACACACACAGTCAACACACACACACACACACACAGACAGCAGACACAACGAACACACACCTCCACACAAACACAGAAATAGCACACACACACACACAATACACACACAAACACACCACATTTACAACACCAAATACCCAGCAAAGACACCAGATCACAGACACAGCACACCTACACACAACAAACACACACCACACACAGACACCACACACACATCACACACACACACGCACTACCACACACACACAACACACACAACGAATACACAACACACTCACACACATACACACACACACACACACACAAACCACACACAACACACACAACACACACAAACAAACACACAAAGACACAATACATGCACAACAACACCACCAAACATCTACGACAACACACACACAATGCACATGCACACACACACACACACAACACACCAAAAACACAGACAGACACACAACCAACAACTGCACACACACAATGAAAGAAACAACAAACACATTTACACACACACACATCACACGCACACACACACACACATACAACATAAGCACACACACACACAGACACACCACATTCACACACACACAACACACACACATAAATAGCATAATAACACACACAGTAAACACAAACATACAAACAATACACACACACACAAACACAACAAAACTACACAAATACATTTTAGCACACACAATAAATAAAGCACAAACTATACAAACACACCAGCACAACACATGCACAACACACACACACCACATACAGACATTACACATACACAAACACATTTACACACAACACACACACAACAAAGTAAAAGAAACACACACAACAGACCCACACCAACATCACACACTTATCAAAAACAACAACACACACAACATTACACACTGCATCACACACACACACACACACACACAAACACAACAACACAACACACACACATGCACACACAAACAAACAAGACACACACACTACACACCACATGCACACAAATCACACACAACCACACACACAACATTACAACCACACAACACACATATGGCACAGCACACACACAAACAAAGTACAGAACACACACAAGACACACAACACACTGCAGCACTACACACACAATTTACACACACACGCATACACACACACATAACACGCACACACCACATAGCAAACATAAGCACACACAACACAGACACACACATTCACACACACACACAACACAACAATAACAACATAAATACATTAAAATACACACACTAACACATAAAACATACAAACACATCAAACACGACAACACCAACACCAACATAAAAAACATTTTACACACACCATAAACACACAAATACAAACACAGAAATTATAACACACATCACATGCACACACAACACACAACACACATACACATTATATATATCACATACACATACATCACACGCACACTCCACACACACAGACCCACAAGTCACACACAACACACACACATAAATACATTATACCACCTGCACAACAAAACACAAGCACACACAGACACACAACACACAGACACACATACACACACATACACACACACACACAGTCCACACAGAAGATACCACAACACAACACACACACAACAACACAAACAGCACACACACACACACACACAACACGAAAACCACACACACAATTTTGTTTGTGCATCAGCATGCGTATTTGTCATGCAATACTACATGTCTTGTTGTATCTCAAACATATGGACACATGCCATATTTTTTGTTATTGGCCGCCCCTGCCCCCTCCGGTAAATGAACTTGTTACAAGAGATCTTTGACATTCAGAAGCAACATCTATCCACGCAGTCTTATCACTCCATTATAACCCCCCTTTACCAAATGGCCCTGAGTACATCAGCACAACACAGGCTTGTGGCTACAGAAGCTTCTTGAGCTAACCCCTTTGTCCTGGATTCAAATCAATGTAGACCCCGCTGTTTTGGTAGAGATCTTTTTTTGTTAACTACTGTGGAGGAGAACTTACAGGTAAAAATACTATATTTACAACAGTAATTTGGTCTGTACATACATGGTGTTTTGGCATACAACTTACAAGTATGTGTCACAGTGTTTTAGAGTATTTTACCAAAAGTGATATCACACATTGTTGATTTTTTATTGGAAGAAATGTTTGTTCTTAACATCTTTTTTTAAAAAATCAGTTTGAGTTCAGATTAATTATAATACTGTAAGTGTACACCTGAGACCGCGACTTGTGAATGAGACACTACACTTAATATATTGCATTACTTACAGATTCAACAAAAACATTGTAAATAATGTAGGCCTAGTAACTAAATAACTGGAACAGCCCCAAATTTTAATCCATCAATTTTTTTTATCAGCCATGAATAGATGAATCTACCAGTATATGTGTACACGTGAGTTGGGCCAATATTTTACAGAGCACCATTGCTGAGATAACTAGAAGCAGCATGATCGCACGATAACATGCATATTTACCAATGCCTTGATGAGCAAACTCCACCTTAAAAATTAAAAGGTCGCACTGTCAGGTGCAAGATTTAAATATTTTTTTGCTTCACCCAGAACTTGACCTGATAAGAACCTGAAAATCTTCCAGAGTTCCCAATTCAATTGTTTTTGCCAGAGTGAAGAATAATACATTGTGTACTGCTAAAGGGTTCATACTCAAACTTTGACAAATCCACTTATTTTGCACGCATGGCAAAAAACAGTTATGCCCATTTTCTTATAACACGATAAAGAGGGCGGCTGTAGTCATGTCTGCACTGACTATGGAAGGAATGCAACCCAGCTGTGAAGTATGTGTGTCATCCGAATCAAGTCGGGTTTGTGTGTGTTGCCAACTTACAGTAACCTAGGTTCACTTCCTGTGCGCAGGAACTCAATTGTCTTCGCCAAAGACCTTTTGTGTTCTAGACGACAGCCATGATTAACTGTCTGGAAGAATCGGGTGTACGGTTATTTGAGAAGGAAATTGTCGTTAACGATATGAAGGGCTGAAACTAGCAACGAACAGGAAATGTAGGAAGATCCAATTGCATTGTTGTAAGCCAAGCATTCGTCTAGGTTTTGGTAGTGATACAGTACACACTACAGTATTTCATTGTACTGTGACATCAATGTAATATCAAGTTTGTTTCCATCATAAAATATATTGTTGCGCATTATAAACAAACAAAAACAAAATCTGTACTTCCACTTACAAGTGCAATAACTGACCTATCATAATACTGTATGCATAACTGAGCATGTTGTATGTCTTAACGCTTATCATAACTTTGCATATGAAAGTATCTAAATTAACCAAAAGAATCTTTGTTTCATAGCATCTACGCATTAACCCATTGAGGACTACGTACAAGATATCAGCAAGCTGGGGTCATGGAGGGCTATACTAATCGGTCGGGTCGCGTTCTCGTCGAAATCACTACGCCGTTTTGATTTCGATGGCGAATTATGGTTTTTTATAACGGTGTCCTTCAAATGGGACAAACACCGCGGGAAACGAATGAAGTTGAAATTTTGAGTTTCATTTCAAGCCGGCAGAAGGAGGTGAGAAAGAAGATAGAACAAAAAGAAAGAAGAGAAGAAGAAGAGGAAGAAGAAAGAGGGGAGGAGAAAAAGAAGACTGAGTAAAAGAGAAAGGAATGGGAGTAAGAAGGGGAAGAGGGAGAAGAAAAGGCAGAAGGAGAAAGGAAGAGAGAAAGAAGACAAAGAAGAAGAAGAAGAATAGAGGAGGAGGAGGACGATGGACGACGAAATAAGGGGAATAAAAATAAGAGACCGAGAAGAGATTAAGGAGAGGAGTAAGAGTTTTGTCTTACCCCATAATGAAAATAGATTAGTGAAAATCCATTTTACAGTTTTTTAATTATCTGGTACAGTGCACTGTCGTTATAAGGAACAATGATATAACAAAATTTATAAAGAAGTAAAATTTCTGGTCCCATATAGATTTCCTTTTTAATCTGTTTTGCAACCCTGAAAGAAACAATTTCGTGGGTCCCAATGACTTATAACGAGAGTGCAGCACTGTACACAAACAGACAAACATACAGAACAGAAAACATAACCACCGCCTTCTGTAGGTTTCTGGCGGAGGTAATTATTAAAGAACTCAAAACACATCATTACAGTGCCAGAAAAATCTACTGCTGACTTGTAGCTTAATATATGTGCACATACAATCTTTCTATGTTCTTCCTCCCCTCCTTTCTATTTAATTTCTGTTTATGTTTCGTATTTGCCTCCTTTTCTTCTTTTGATGGTATTCTTCCTCCCACTAACCTTCTTTCCCCCTCCTTTTTCCTTTTTATTAAAAATTAATATTCATCTTCTCAGTCTCTTTTTATTTCCCTTATTTCGCCCTTCTCTTCTACTTTTTTTCTTCTCCTCCTTCTTCTTCTTTCTTCTTTCTCCCTCCTCCCCTTCTTACTCCTCTCCCTTTTCTCTTCTCAGTCTCTTTTTATTTCCTTTATTTCGCCCATCTCTTCCACCTTTTTTCTTCTCCTCCTCCTACTTCTTTGTCCTCTCCTTGTTCTCTGATCAGTCTCCTTTTTATTCCCCTCATTTCGCCCTTCTCTTCGTTTTTTTAATCCCCTTATTCGTCCTTCTTCTTCTTCTTCCTTTTCTTCTCCTCCTTCTGCCGGCTTGAAACGAAACTCAAATTTCAATTTCATTTCGTTTTCCCAGCGTGTTTGTCCCATTGAAGACACCGTTATACAAAATTCGCACCGAAATCCAAAACGCGAGTGATTTCGGACGAGAACGCGACGCGACCGATTAGTATAAGCCCTATGGAGAATGCGTGTTATAATTTCAAAGTACATGTAAAGCCCAATTCAGAAAATCAGAGAGTTGGACTTTCCCAAACTATCCTGTTTTCTCTTGACAAAGATGTGATCTTTTATTTTTTAAACAAAACTTTCTCCCAACATTTCAGTGAAACTGTGGAATCTAGTAAAAGTAAATGGTTTCATTTTCATAAAATACTGTGATTGTATGGGTTCTTATACACAGTTTATGGATCTTATACAAGTATGGATTATAGGGTGATAGGGCTTGCCTTTACCCCTTGTCTGTATAATATCCCAAGTTCACATCCCCAACCTCACCCCCATGGTGTCTATATCAGCAGACCTACAGGAAATACTATCAGACAGTGTCAGGTCGTTCAAAGTACATCTAGCCATTTTTGTGAAGTCAACGAAGTCTACATGTCCACAGGACATAAGAAAGCAGTGATGATCATGATACATGTACGCTATACGTATGCATGCAGAAACTGGAAAACATTTTTTTCAGTCGCTTTCTAAAATTCCCAAACTTTTATTTCCAGTAAGGTATGATATTTGAAGATCCTTACCATGAATCCCCACCAGAACTACTCCTTGCATTAGCGTGACAAATATCGGTACTAGTATGAAATTGCATATGGTAAACCTCAGTGCACTACAAATATTCTTGTCAATATACATGTATGTTGCAGAATGTAGATTTATAATCAAACTTGAACGCGAAATTTTTGCAGACAATTTCGCAGTTATAGTTAAAGTGTCTGGTACTCTGGTTCATTCCAACATTTAAAGGGACCGTAAAGTCGCAAGTTGTGGGCATTTGGACCTGGCCCGACTCGGGTAATATTCGGGAATGCCCGTATACTTTTGGAAAACGAGCGCGCACGAATTGTGTGCAATTCCCATGGAGCAGCGTAAATTCACCCGAAGAAAGGCGAACTAAGCCCAACTGACCCTCATCAGCAATTCTGTTCGCAGCTCCACGATTGTTGTTACGCACCACTGAACTCTACACTATGTAGCATAGAGTTCAGTGTCACGCACTGCCTTGCAATAGGGGCAAGCGTAAGGTAAATAAACGTACATGTATGGATTACGAGCGGCGTGTCCCTTTAAAGTTAGTGTGGATGTATGTCTGTTTCTCACAGTTTATGACAAATTGGGAATGGACTTGTGAGTGTAAACAAACATGAAATAAACGAAAAATCTACATGTTTTAACTTACAGTCTTACACTATAATTTACATTTAGTGTAATGTTTGATTACCAGTTTCATGATGCTAAAAAGAAAAGTAAATAAAACACACATTCTGATCACAGTACATCCACATGTTGGGTTTGTGGACAATACAGGAAGTATTCCTATGATTGGTCTAGTAACTGGATACTGTATACATGTACATGTAAATGAAGCACAGAAATAACAACAAAAGAATGCTGTACATCACTTTATTTGTAGTTTTTTTTGGGGGGGGGGAGGGGGGTAGGGGTTTGTGAGAAGTACAGGAATACATCTAATTTTGTGATGTGAAGCAACAGCAGTATGCAACATGTGGTTTCACCTGGGAATAGCAGCCCTCCAAAAGAAGAGAGGAGTCAAATGACAAGAATATATTTTTTTTCTGATGAAATATGATCCATCCAGCTTCAGGGGTTGCATTAATGAAATGAAAACGGTGACAGCTGGATGGAAGTAGGAAGCAATTTGAATAACGTTTAGTTGTTAACCCTTTGAAGACCAATGGATGAGATAAATGTATGTATGTATCTTGTTTGAGGTCTAAAGTAAGTATGCAATAGCAAAAGTGCAAAACCAAACCCCTTGCTAACAAATGACTAGTGAATGTTGAATAATCAAAGCACCTACTGATAGAGTCTTGTAACATTTAATTGACATATATTGTTGATTTTTTTCATATGTAGAAATACAATTTCTTCAAAGCAAAGTGAAACTGTGAGTGTGATAAAGAAAGAAGTTGATATCACACATTTGGTTAAAATTATGGTTGCAAATTTTCTGCAGCTAGGAAAAAGGAGAAAGTCAAGGACTTATTGTGAAGAGACTGAAGACACTGATATTTGATATGGGCATAAATTGAGGGCTTATAGGCCTACCAGAAATGCAGAAATATGTAATAAAAGTGATGAAAATGATGCCTACATAATGGCTTAATCGACTTTGCACTCATCCCTAGACCATACTAAAACTTGAAAGTCATACCTCGATCTAACAGAACTGCAAATTTGAGGCCAGGCATCAGGTCAACAACCTACAACAGTGAAAATAATCTTCAAGACACGAATGAATAAAGTGTTGATATTGATGAAGAAGGCTGTATTACATTACAATATCTGTAGTATACATACACATATTTCATTTTATTTCTCTCACTCTTTAGGCCATTTGCTCTTGCTTTTTTTCCCCTAGAGTTCCCACACACTCTCAAGCTCTCAGCTAACTAGTTACAGAGACAACTACTGTGTTAGAAGTTCTGATGATGAATAGGGTAAACAGGGATTTAGCATTACCGTTGCAGTGACCGGTTCGTGCATCTGGGATCCAAAGCTGCTAGCAGGACAGTGGGCATAGTAGAGGAGCTGCAGGGAGGAGGCTGATGGGGCTGGATTGTGGGGATGGACGGCGGCATTCATCTTGGGATGAAGACGAGATAACTGGATGCAGGAATGATGATGAGCTTGCTAATGAGCTTTTCTCCTTCTGGCTTTGTGCACTGAATGTATCCAAAATCTGCAAGTTCTGGTAACACGACACTTTATTCAAACATACTCCTACATGTATCCAATGAATGTACATGTACTACAGTGTAGATCCTTTGACAGTTTCCAAATTGTTGAACTACAGATTTGAGGTGAAGTCCTGAACCCCGATCATACGGTTGATAAATTCTCAATCAAAATAAACTGGATCACTACAACAGAATATTGATAGGCCACAGACTTATAGCATCCTCCTTCTCTGTTTGAAATCTAGCTGAATTTTAGACGTCAAAGTACTCCATCTTCCACAAATATATTGATGAGTTGCATTGTGTTGTTGTTATTCCAGATGTTGATAACAGCAAAATATACTCCTGGTAGAGATTCAGTGATATATTCCAAGAAATGGTGACAAGGTATGTTTTCTGGTCTTCTTTCTATGCTCTTCTGATTTCCAAGTCTCCGGTTTCTCTGACTGCTTGCAGAACTTGATTCACTGATACATTTTGAATGACAGAAAGAGACTGTTTGCAGAACTTATTAGGTTGAGGGTTCTCACCAGGTTTTGTGAAAAGTAGCTGTTCTCCCTTTTGTCTCCAAGTGGAAATCTGACTGGTCCAAGACTTGTGGCACATAAAGGGGGTGAGCACACAGGTCCAAGAAGAAAAAAAGGGGTATCAACAAAAGGTCGCCTCATTTGCATATTAATGAGGAAACTAAGTGGCAGCTAACAGTAAATATATCAATACTTCCTCTCTTTGAGGTTGTATTTGCTCTCCTGGCTTTTGTTCTACTACAAGGAGGCAGGATGTCATATAATAAAAGCTGTTCTCTGGCTACTGTGTGATAGTGATTAGGTATGCATGTGTGTACACATGTGGGTGTGAGTGATAACATTTGATTTGGTGGTGTACAAAGGGGGTATGGTCAGGTGGTATCGATGCATACCAGAGACATTGATGATGATGTGATGTGTTACAATAGAAACAACCTGGTCAGGAGGAAATGGACAATTCTGTTTACATTAGACCTGGGAGGAAATGGTGGAATTGGAAGCAGTCCTAAAATTTGGGGTTAAAATGATTCCAGAATGAAGAACCACATTCAAGGTCTAGCCCTGTGAAAATTTTGGTGGTCAAGTGTTTTCTCTTTGTTGGCCCAGTTTTATTAGAAATTGTAACATTTGAATTTGTTATGCAGCTGTCTGTGGGTTCAATTTCTATCATGGTCACACGTTATTTCAAATTTAGCATTAGTATACTCTTTATTCAAGATACCTTTTGTCCAAACTGGAGGCCCTGAATATATACTCCAGATGAGTCATATGCTGATATGTTTCCAATTATTTGGTTGATTTCCATTTAATCATAATAAACAGTCTTAACAGTGGCAATGACACCAAAACAATGAGTACACAAACATACATTCAGCATGAAGAGATAAATAAACTGTGAAATAAAGCATCAAACACCCAACTCGTATTACTCACACACATCAAAAAATTGTAAAAAAAAAAATGTACCAAGTTGAATAACAATACCGACAATAGTTCTTAGATAATGTTTTCAAATAGGTACATTAAGTTTTCTCCATAGGATTGCATGTTGAGTGACATTGAGTACAAAACCTACATGGATTTCCCATTAGAGAAGTGGTCCTTGATGAAACCGATAATAATACAACTCAGTATTATCCTTGACGATTTTGGATTGATGACAACAATATGATATGTCTGTCAGTGTGTCTACAACTTAGTGTAGAGTAGTAGTCTCTTCATACATTGACAGAAACAAATTTACTCAATATAATCATAGTAAATAACAATAACAACACAATAATTTGCATATACTACTAGTGATTTCTACTTATTCTAGATAATAATCAGATAATTGGAACCAATGTCACCTAAAATATTAAACTTACATAAAAGTAATCCATCCAGTCATATTCCTATCATAACTTGGTCATTGGTGACTAACTTCCTTTGGGGGCGGGGTAGGAACAAGTGCCATTTTGATGTGTGCTTGTATGGAGCACAATGTGGCAATATGCATGCTTTTTTTTAGCCAACAACATTGAAACTTGCTAGCAATAATATTACCAAATTCCAGTCAAGACATGTAGTAGGAACGATTGTTCACTGTTAGCCAACAGAAGCAAGATTAATTAATAGGTTGTACAATTTCATCAAAACACAAATCACTCACAGAATTACAAAACTAGAAAGCTGATTACACGGTATTACAAATCAACACAAACTGCTGGAAATCTCATGTTGCAAAACTTTTGCCCAAAATTATTCTCATTTGTAACTTGAAATTTAACCTTCTCGTACTGAGAGAAAATGTATGTCACCTGCTGTCTTCAAACAATAAGTTTATGTCAATGCTTTCACACAATTTGCTTATGCATGAATAAATTGCTTTAACAAAAATCATTGAAAATGCAATTACTTTACACCCCAGTACTTCCAGATTACTCCTCTCTTAATCATATTTCGGGTCTGGGTCGCAAT